>JAMKCH010002451.1:0-47026 GCA_023653785.1 Ophioderma brevispina
AAGATTTCACATCGTGGGTGGGAATCGAACCAGGGGCCCCAGGGGCCCAGTCCCATGATCAACGAGGGCAAGCCACGCAAGCCATGAAGGTGTTACTGGCCTGTCCAGTGATTTCGTGTATGGGTGTTTTTTTGATGACATGATTTGAGACTTTTTCTAGACTCAAGTGGCATGGTATTATGTGGTCCATGGCATGCTAGGGTTATGTACCAGCTTTGAGGTCAATTTGTCGGACACTGCTGGTAGCCTAGTGGATAAGGCATCTGTCTAGTGATTGGTAGCTCTTAGATTTGATTCTCACGCCGGCACTGTTCTAGAAAAAATTCTCTTCTGGGATCGTGTTGGTGCTCGTCATTAACTGTTGTAGAAAAAGTGATTTGTATTTTGCAACACATTTTGGTGGGTAAAGCTGTAAATTTCTCCAATAATGTAATATACCTTATGTGTAAAATAATGACTTCTTGCAAAATTTATTTTAAGTTTCTTGAGGGTGTTCGTGTTTTGACCAATCCCATAATGCTTGCAATGTGCAATATACTGTACTGAGGGGTTCTCAATTATATTGTTTGGAAGGGGCCAGAGAATGCAGAACATGTTTGAAAATCCCAATTGAGGGCCAAATAGACCTGAAATTCTTATGTTTCCCTTTATATTTTACAGCAAGTCGAGGGCCAAAAATAAATGGTTGGCGGGCCGGATTTGGCCTGCGGGCCACCTATTGAGAACCCCTGCTGTACTGTACAAAACTCATGTCAGTACTTAGGGATAAAAAGTGTACAAGAAGCTAGAGGACCACAAAACATTCCATAATGATGCCAAAAATTCCCTAATTACTAACACTTTTGGGGCGAAAATGAGTGTAAAAGTCAGGGTTTTATGTGTTAAGAATAGGATTTTGGTGAGATCACATGGCCCTATTGAGGTAAAATTTCCCAAAAGTGGGGCATTGCGGGATTGACTCAATACACCCTCTGAGTGGTACCTAAAGAACTTGCCTTATATAATTAAATGAAGGGTGAAGAGACGGTGGACAAAATTGCTCACTCTGTTGTAGCCTTTGAAGAGTGAATGGAAAATATTTTGTGCTTCATTTAGTTTCACACAATTGTAAGTAATTTAATTTCATACTACATTAATTCTGCAGAGTCGAAGGCAAACATGAATTTTATGAACACACAAAAAATTATTCTTGTAGTGTATATGCCAGTGTCGGGAAACACAAAACTGAATGAAAACTAAAAAAAAAAGATTGAGGTGCAAAACGTTGACCTTGCCAAAATTACATTTTCGCTGTGTAAGCAAATTTGAAAGGACAATGATTTCTGTGAAATTCACAGTTAGCCTGATGAGGTTTTTGACCCCTTGGGTGTTTGAAAAAAACTGTCCCTTTGCTTTCTCTACCTCCCCTTTATCTATGATCTTTTCCCTTTAGGCCATCAGATTTTCATTTTAAAGACCTTTGGCCACATACTGTGTGTGCGTGCGTGTGTGCGTACATGTGTGTGCATGTTGTTGTGTCTGTAAATAATTTAAAAGTTGACACTTTTAATTCAGCACAACTTGGAGCAAACATAGATCATCAATATATTTCCTGGTTATTAAAAAAATGGCGGATGCCACCTGCTAGTACTGTAAACACTCAGTACACGGAAAGTCAGGATTGCCTAAAACTGCATGTTTTGTGTTAATGTGTAATTTGGATCTTTTAGAGGATATTATTGTAAACATAAGTTTCAAAACATTTAATGTAAGCGGCAAGGCTGTTGGGGTTTTCCATCATTTTGCCCAATTTTTGCGGTTTGAAAAACAAATTGGTTTTTTGTCCCTTCATTTGCAGCCCACGAACAATTATTTTTGTGGGCCGGCCAGCTTTAGCTGGAGGACCACTTAGCAATCTGTGTGTCCGTGTTGTACCTGTGTGTGGGGATGTATGTATGTGTGTTGTCACTAAATTGTAAAGTTTTTTTTAAAGCGACCTCAATTGAAAAGTTGAGGTTCAATTGGAACCAAACTTGTCATAGGTGCCACCATGGAATCCCTCATAGTGTTGAGAGGTCAAAGGTCTGTGACAAGCGTCAAACGGTCATGTGAGGTTAGTTGAAAAATGAGGCTAAAAAATGTAAAAAAGTGACCTACAATTGAAAAGTTGACGTTCATTTGGAACCAAACCTTCTGTCATAGGTTGCACCATGCAATCCAATATATGTTGATGACGGGTCAAAGGTCAGTCGCCAGGGGCAACGGTCCATGGGGCGGCCACAGCTTTATTCTTGAATATTAGCGACCGCGGAAAGCTGGAGAACCGCGAAAGCGAAACGATATATTCTAGTTTCTGATTTGGTGTTGTCTATGACCCTTCACATGTGGTATAAATTTCCTCCTGGAAAGTGCCCCCCCCCCCTCCCCGGGCACTAATGGGAGTGAAAAAACCCTTGGTCACTTAAGTGTTAATGCTTTATCACTGAAAATACAATCCATCACATTAGAGGGCACATGTGGTGCAGTGGATCAGCGCTTGCCTCATAAGTATAAGGTTGTGGGTTCGAGCCCTGCTGTCGCCAATGTGTGTGAACTTGGGCAAGGCACTTTACCTCGCTTGCCTCTCTCCACCCAGGAGTATAAATGGGTACCGGCATATGCTGGGAATGCAAAACAGACTCGCTGTGCGGGAGGAGTGGCGAACCCCCCACAGCAAAACATTATATGAGGGTATGGCCCAAACTCCAAATGAAGAGAGATGGGCACTCTGCTTGCCGGCGCACCATTTGCATTTTTACGTTGTATAGCGGGTTTAGTTCTAATGGTCCTAATTTTTGGACAAGGAGGATATCATTAGGGATCTGCTGTGATAATTAGCACGTTTACACTAGAGAAAAGTCGAATTGAATTCGATTTTATTTTTGAATTACGACTGAGGATTAGCATAAATTAATTTGAGTAATATGTTTACACTGAAGACCGATTTCGGAATTCGCTTTCAGAAAATAATTAAGTCTCTTCTCTCATTTATCGAGAAGTTTGACTTCCGGTTCAACAAAGATTTTGCGTGATCTTCAACATGGCGGCCCGACACTAAATTTGGGTTGCTCTTGGAGGTTGTGATTAGCTTTTCTGTGAAATTAGGCTTAAATATGATCAAAACTAACGGCAAAAAGTAGAGAGAAAACGAAGACAACAACGCCGAAGTCCGAATTCTTTGGAATGACTGCGCTATACCTTCATGCTCAGTTGTTTAGAATTTGCATTGCTTGGTGATAAGCCGGAAATGCGCAGAGGCGAGTCACTTGTTATACGACCAGTAGACATGAAATCGATTACGTGTTTCGTTTATACTGAAAAAAATTTGAATTCAATGACGACTTATTCGAATTCACTCAAAAGTAAGTTGCTAAAAAGCAACTTACGAATACGACTTTTTGAAGTCGTATCGATTACGACTGCGCGTGTTTACACTTCAGGAAAAAGCAAAATCGATGACGACTCAATCGAATTCACATCGACTTTTGGCTCAGTGTAAACAGGGCTAATGTCACATTAAAATGCTATCACATTAATGGTGTTGCTCAAAATTGGGATAAATTCATGTCCTTTAAAATCCAGATAATGGATCTGATGTTAACATTTGAGGAAGGACCAAATTCACACCTGAAAAAATAGTGAAATCAGGAAGCTTCTTGCTAGGAAATTTTGGCATTGGATTTAATTTTTTTTTGTTTTCCCATATAAAGAAGTACATAAGATGTAGTGGGAATTATCATTTTATTGGGAAATGTGCTCATCTTAATGGGAAATCCACATTTTTTTTTCATGTCTGACCACAGGTTTTTCTTGTTCAGCAGATTCCATTAGAAGACAAACAAAAACATTTCGGATGATAAATTTATATCACTTGGCAAATGGCAGACTGGTATCATGTTTAATTCAAAATTACTGTTCTTATTTTGGCTTACAAATGTGAGAAAGTGTCGTGAGAAAACAATATTTCAATATAAATTTCACACAGTGTAAGATGAAATTGGTGGTGCTGAACTTCCTAAATAGAAAGTTTGAAATTTATAATCCCCAAAGTAAAAAGATTGCATGTGCAGTGAAGTGTCCCAACTAGTTTATTGTGTTACATTTGTAGGTACAAAACCTCAGACAGAAATAAACAACCTTTGACCTGCCAATTGTGTACACTGATCATACCTTAGCCTGCCGGTGCACGGTGGCTGAGTCCGGGCTCTCCACCCTGCTTCTATTTGCCCGGTGTTTAGTGGTGTACAATATATTGTTGGTTTTTCATCCCTTGCTTCAATATTTTTTCTGTTTAACTACCTAACACCACGTGAATAATATCCCCAAGAGACCATGAATCGTGGAGTAAGACAATATCAACAAAAAACCACTGGCTGTCGCTGCCCTGGATAAAAGTTGAAGCTAGAGTTGGTCGAGCTTGGTTTGTGAAGACGACAAAGTGGTGGCATTTTGAGGCTACTGAGTGGACTTTTTACGCTTGGTTAAAAAGTCCGCTGGTAGATTTTAATCACTGTTGTTTCCCCATGCTTTTTCTTGGCCCTGTCATCTTAAAGCTAATGCTATTCATCAGTGCTCCAAGAGCTAAGGGAGTAGTTATTATTTATGCCAGGGAATGGAGGAATTATACTTTTTTTAGACGAAAAAATTTTGTTTCCCCTTCGCTTCCATTCGAAAATTTCACATTCCCCTTGATTTTATGAAATTTCGCCCATTTAGAAATTCATGTATCCCCCTCTCCTTGGCCTTTCATGAAATTTTCATATAGACTCTACACGTCTATGAGAATTGTTAAGGGCTTGTTCCGATTTATTTCTTTTGTTCGTACTTGATATGGTAGCCTTGCACTGGCACATCATCCCCCATCAGTACCGTGGAAACAAACTGTGGTTTGATTGTAGAAGAGCAACCATGCATATTGCAACCCATTCAATATTATGCTACTATCATGGTTAACATTAAAACAGCGTTTTTTTTTGTCATCTTTGGAATGAACTGGATTTTAGGACGACAATGAGAAAACACACCTTTTAATTCTGATATCAAACGATACTACTTCGGTAATCAGTGGATTCCAATATGATCAGAACACATACCTGAAACAGCTGCTAAAAAAAATTGTAAAACCCCATTTTGACCATATTTGAAAAACTTGAGCTCACTGAGAATTTTTACTTGTATTCCAAGATATGTTCAATCATACTACTAGGATTGAGGATCGTTGCATTAATATTCCTCTTATTTATTTGAAAAAAAGTCAGTGTGCATTTTAGGAATTGGAATAGCTTAAAATCTTAGAGAAGAATGTGTAAGAACAACTCCTATTGACAACAATTATTCTTTCATTTGATGAATCTTCATTTTTGATTTTGTAAAAAATGTAGGCCTAGTGATTGTTTTTGGAATCAAACCTGCACCTTAAATGTGCAAAAAAACCCATGATTTGCAAAGAAGGCTAAGGTTTGTATTTTGCATCGATATGAGCCGGCTTGATCGATCGACTTTGGCGATCGATCTCCGTTTTTGAAGACTAGTTTAGCCGTTTAATGAATACTAGAAGACGCCAATGCTCCTTCATTACGATGTAAAAGTTTTCCAAGAGGATTTTAATGAGCGCTGCTCTCACTAAGTACTTTTTAGTGGCTTACGAAGTAAGTCTATAAGAGAGTGCTGGGTGATGATCAATATGTTCATCAACTTTAATTTCCCATTACTCCACAGTCAATGAAAACAAACAGTTATATGGATGAGTTGAGCAAAAGGTCTCTAGGGCCCAAAACACTTCACCCCCCTTGGACTACTTACACCAAGACACAGGGAAAAACTAATCAAGAAACGCACAGAAGTGTTACACTTGTAACACTTTGTAACACATTTCCTTGTTCGGACCCTAAAAAAAAATGTCCAAATATGTCAATACTATTGGTTCACTGTGTTTTCTGGCGATCTTTGCATGCATTGGTAGTAAGGTCTCTACCAAAACAGTGAACCATTTTTTGGACATCAGCAGTAATTAGATATACACCACATGTGCTTGTGTGTAGGCCTGGATGTTTCTGTTTTGGCTAGAGTGACCGTGACACTCTGCAGTTCTTTCATATAGCATCCCTTTTTTACACTAGGTATAGGTATTGCAATCACATGATTTTGTCACACATGGATATGTTTACCACTTTACCCACCCCCAACCTCTTAAAGTTAGAAAGTTTTCTTTGTATGACAACTAAAAATTATTCGTTTTTCCTATGAATGCCACTGCCATTATTTTAGAACTATTTGTGTATTTGTCATTTGGTGTGTGTGTGGTTTGCATGTGGTGCATGGCTTGTGTGTGTGAATTTTGTGAAAATTAAAATTTTAATGGTAAAAATGTGGTACATAAAAATTAAAAAAATTTTTTAAAATGTGGGTATTACGCAAAACAATTAAATGTACAGGTTGGGGGGGGTGGGGGGGGGGGAGTTCTTCTTCACGTTAGGAGGAAGTATGGTTATGTACCACTTATAAGTCCCTCATTTTCAGCTCTTTTTTTCATTCCAGTACCCCCATTTTATGACCATTTCCAGAGACCCACCTTTCCAGATCCCAAATCCACATTCCTAACCAAATTTTCTTCAAAACCCCTCAAAAGTAGCTGGGAATTGATGGAGATCTCGATCTTAATTTCTTAAATTTTCTGACAACCTAGTTTCGGAGACCCATTTTTTTGGGCCTCAATCAAATCAGTCCCCCCCCCCGGTAACCGGTTTATTATAGTCGATTCCCGTTGATACGTTGTCCCCCGGGAGTTTTGGACCTATTAATTCATTCCTGCGAGGGAAAATAAAAGAATTCAAATGAACGGGCCACACCGGATTATTTTGGAGGACACCTCGTTCATACTAACCCACTCACACTGCCAATAATGCAATTTCATTTTAAATGGAAACGCACAATGTTTTATGTCAGGCACTGACATTCCTCACAATAACAGTCATGATTAACAGAAGTCCGGCCCTGCGCCTCATTGATTTTTCACCTCCGCAAAAATGGTACTGGGTCACATATCAGATGAACTAGTTAATAAAAGAGCCAAAGAGCCCCAATTGGAAAAAAAAGCCAAAGTTAAAGAGATACTGTACTGACACAATTTTTTTAGTACTTTGGTTTGACAGGCTCAGTGATAAATCTGGTTGACAGGTGGGGAAAGTTTTTCCTTTATTAAATTGGTTGATTGGTGGATTGGTGGCGACAGGAGGGGATGTCTATGAGGTAAATGCAATTTAGCTTTAAACAGAGAGCATGGTTTGAATAACTCTACCCATTCTGACCATAATATTCAGTTCCACAAGGATGTAGTTTTTACTTGCTACATCTTCTGGAAATTGAAAAATTGGGGAAGTTGTCAAATGGAAGAAAATTCATTTTTTCTCTTTCTTTTCTTCAAATTTAATAAATTTGAGAAAACAGCAGTTATGAGTACTGTAATAATTTCCTGTTACTAATCTCCTCCCTTTCCTGGGCCCATACACAAGCCCTTCCTAATCCTCAATGTCATCTATATTTACTGTTTAATCCCTGATATACCACGTACCTTAAGAAGCAATAAATTGTGCAAAATTAGGTTTTTTAACCTATATTAGTTTATTCTTGTAGCGTTTTGCTGCCCCTGATTGATGCATACTGAATCAGTGGGTGACAGGACAAAGTCAGTGTTCCATGGTGTGATGGAGTTGATGATGGTTGATGGTTGGGGTAGTCAGGTAATTGATGAATACAGGATCCAATGGGTTAGGTGATGGTTGGTGGCGCCAGTGGTTGATGGAATCGTGGCGTCAGCAGGGGATTCAAGTTTGTTGCCAGTAGTAGGCTCACATTCATTTAATTTTGGAGGCCATTTACTGTATGTTGTGTTGTTGGTTGCTTTTATTTACGAGGAGATTTGCATGTTACGACAAAAACAATTATAGAATGTGTTCAATTTTATAAGATCCAAGTGATCCAAAAGCCAATATTTTTTTGTTTTATAAACTAATAATTGTACAATCAAGTCTGATTGCAACTGTCTTGACTGCATTTAGCCAATTTATCAATTTCTGGGAAGCCCCTTTTCAATTTTTTTTTAAATTAAAAATAAAAAGTGCATTTTTACACATTTAAGGTTTTGGACTACTACTGGGAACAAACGTGATTTTTGTTTGGCCTTAACAATGAACAATTTTCACTGCTATAGGCCTATATACCCAAACATCTTTTCCTTTTCGGAAAAGACTACAACCTGACGATCACACCGCAAAACAGGTGGTAGCGTTATTTTTCTTGTTAGATCTAGGGAATTTCCCCCCAAAAACACAATGGTTCCTCACCGTGATTTTTGAAATTGGAAAATCAGTTAAGGGACTTAGGATATGGGAATGTAACTAATTGGTTTTTTTCACCTCATTGCACAACTACTCAAAATACGCCACACTCTGGAGTACTCAACAGCATCCTCTTTGATGCTCTCGTTTATTGCTTTTTGAGGCATTTATGGCAGTGGTTCTAGTTGACTATACATGGGCGTGATGTACATGGCCATCTTTTAAAATGATATTACTTGTCACCTTTGTTTTGGGTGTTTTCTGCACAGAAATTGCGAGTTTTCTGTTAATGACATTGAACAACTGTGTAAGGAAATTCAACATGGCGGATAGACCTTAATAATTGCATATTAGAGAAATTAGACGATGTGCCATGTTATTTGAGGAAGACAACAGCAATGTGTGTCAGAGTTTTGTGAACTCTTATAATGAAAATTTGGTGTAGGCTGGTTTGAAGTCTACAGATAGGGATCGATCGTAACGTTATCAATCACCTGCTCATCAGTGTGAAAAGCCTTAATGTGTGTAACAGTCAGGCACAGGACCAGCAACAACTTTTCCCCCTGTTTGGAAATCATTTGATGGTTTTGTTGCCGCCGTGTTGGTTGTATTGTCCTGTGATCTGATAAGTCCATGAACTTGTGTGCGTGCTTCCCAAAAGGCTTTGTAACCTGCTGCCTGATACCCGCCTTATGTGGATCTACTTCCTTGAATTGTCTGTTGGATTGCCCTGTGCAAACTATAAACTGTTTGTATTATGTCTCCTAATGTTTTGACTTTAAAGGACACCATAGGATCTTCTGATTCACCTCCCACCCACCACTGCACTTCCCTTGGACTTAAATTCAATTTTTGATGCGACTTTAAACCTTTCATGCTGTTTTCATTCCATTAACAATTTTGTGATCTATAGCTTTGTTTTTTCGCCTTTTGAACTTGCTAAAACCTAAAAAAAGCTGATAATTTTACTAAGCAAGAGGTAAAGACCCTGTTTGGTAGGTACAGAGTTTAGCTACCTAGCTGGGGTGCCCACCTTTCTGTCCCTGATGTAGAGCCAGACTCCGCTAGGTAAAAGGTAAGGTGCATACCAGAGCTAAGCAACCTGGCTGGATTCCATCTCTCTGTCCTTGTATTGGGCACAGACTCTACACGCTGTCCGCTCGAAGTTGAAGTAGCGCGCGGGCGTACATACATTGAACCGACCCTTTTTGAGCGCAGGTCCGTAGGTAAGTACTATCGCACTGCACACTGAAAGGCGGCACTGGTGTACGCGCGCGCCGCCACTTCATACTTCAGCCGAGACCAGTATAGTGTAAGTGAAAGGTAAAGGTGCATACCAAAGCTAAGCTAAAGCTACCTGCTGGAGTGTCCATCCTCTCTGGTCCTTGGCATTGGTGCTAGACTCTCAATTTGTTTATGTAATTGGTATCATTCATATTACTGATGGGAGTCGTTATAATCATGGTCTAGATATAGTGTGTGTGTGTTGCATATTGCGCATGTGTATATGGGTGTTTATATATTCGCAATGCATCAGAGATATAATGTGCCGGCCGCAGCGGCCGGCCATGTCCGGCACTTGATCCCACCGACCAGCACAGAAGGTCATTTGAGAGGTTTCCGACCACAACTTACTTCAGATGAAATGAAAAATTACCCAATAAATTGGGCCAATCACTCGAGTTGTTTCTATGTGCCAAAAAGTGTAGTACATTTTCAGATTTTTACAACAAACCGGCACTCAGATAAGCCCTAGCTATAACCTGGCATGCATGTGCATATGTGTATGTACGTGTGTGATAATGTGTGGTGATGAGTGCGCTCAATGCCCAATCGAACAAGCAAATTCTACTCTGGAAGAAATTGTTTATTTTGTATTTTTATTTCTTCCAATTAATAACACATGGCCAATGGAGCCCGTGAATACAAATATTTTCTCATTACATCAAATGCACCATCCAAATAACGAAAGTTTGGGAGAAATGTTTTTCCCTCAGATATCTAGTGAGCCTTAAAACAAAAACCCAAAAAGAATATATTAGGTAATGGGACCTGTAACTCGCTCATCAAATGTTGCACCAACATATCCGAATTCATCAATCCCATTACAATCACCATGCGGAACTCAATTTGTGGTGAAAATGGGGTGTTTTGTCATAGTGGAACTTATTCTATGTAATTACCCATTGACACACCGGGACATAAGCATCTATATCAGGTTATACATTCATTGAACTGTTCTTTGTGGGTTGAGCCTTTATGGCAGTGAGTGGGTCTAGTTGATATACTGCTGAGGTACGGTACATGGCATCTTTTTTTAAATGATATGACTTGTCACCTTGGTTTGTTTCTGCACAGCAATTGTGAGTTTTTCTTGTTAATGAAATTGAACAGACTGTGTAAGGAAATTCAACATGGCGGATAGGAACTCTTACAGAAGTGCATAGCAGACGGAATGTGCGCTGTTATGTGAGAAGCACAACAGAATCAGTGTGTCAGAGTGTGTGAAACCTAGTATAAATGAATTTGGGGCTGGTTTGAAAGGTCTACAGCTAGCGATCGATCGTAACGTTGATCGATCACCTGCTCAGTGTGAAAAGCCTTAATGTGTTTGTAACAGTCATTGCAAAGGAAAGCAACAACAACTTTTCCCCCTGTTTGGAAATCATTGATGGTTTTGTGGGCCGTGTTGGATGGTATTGTCTGTGATTGATAAGTGCCATGAACTTGTGCGTGATTCCCAAAAGGCTTTTGTACTTGGCTGCTGATACACCGGCTTTATGTGGATTCTACTTTCATTGAATGTCTGGTGGATTGTGTGTGTGCAAACTATAAATGTTTGTTATGTCTCCTACTGTTTGACTTAAGGGACACCATATGGATCTTCTGATTCACTCCAACCCAACCACTGCTACTTCCCTTGGAACTAAATTCAATTTTGATGCGACTTTAAACCTTTCATGCTGTTTTCTTCCATTAAGCAATTTTGTGATCTATACTTTTTTCGACTTTTGACTTGCCTAAACCTAAAAAAAAGCTGAGAATTTACATAAGCAAAGGTAAAGACCTGTTTGGACCATTTTTTGTTTTTTTTTTTTCTTCTTTCCCTTGAGTTTGCTACCTAGCTGGGGTGCCCACCTTTCTGTCCCTGATGTAGAGCCAGACGCCTCTAGTGTAAAGGTAAAGTGGCATACCAGAGTAAAGCTACCTGGCTGGAGTGTCCATCTCTCTGTCTGTATTGGGGCAGCCTCTACCCACTCTGGTCAGTCGAAGTATGAAGTAGCGAACCGCGGGCGTACATAAATTGAACCGACTTTGAGCGCAGCGCGTAGGTAAAGTAGTAGCGCCACTGCAATGAAAGGCGGCACTGGGCATACGCGCGCGCCCGCCACTTCATACTTACAGCCGAGACAAGGATATTAATTTGAAAGGAATGTAAAAAGGTGCATTACCAGAGCTAGTACCGGGCTGGAGTGTCAATCTCTCGTCCTGGCATGGGTGCTAGACTATTTAAATTGTTTGTATGGTTATGGTATGGCATCATAGTACTGATGGGAGTCGTTATAATCTTGGTCTAGATATAGTGTGTGTGTGTGCATATGTGCGCTGGATATGTGTGTGTTATATATGCCTGCATCAGAGATATAGTTGTGACCGGCGGCAGCGGCTTTTCTTTCCGGCCAGGTCCGGCACTTGCTCCAACGACTGGCACAGGAGGTCATTTGAGAGGTTGCCGACCAGCACTTTACTCAGTGAAATGAAAAATTACACATTAAATTGGCCACAAACTTGTAGTTTGTCGTATGTGCCAAAAAGTGTAGTAATTTTAAGATTTACAACGGCAATCAGAGAAGCCTACTTATAATCCTGGATGCATTGTGCATATGTGTATGTCGTTGTTAATATGTGTGGAGTGAGTGCGCTCATGCACAATCGAACCAAGCAAATTCTACTCTGGAAGAAATTGTTTAATTTTGTATGTTCTTTCTTCCAAATTATAAACACATGGCCAATGGGCACCGGGATACAAATATTGCTCATTACTCAATGCACCATAATAATAAATGAAAGTTGGGAGGAAATGTTTTCCTCAAGGATATCTAGTGAGCCGTAAAAACAAAAACCCAAAAAAGAATAGTATTAGGTAATGGACCCTTTTTTGTGAAAACAAAAAAACTCGCTCATCAAATGTTGCACCAACATATCCGAATTCATCAATCCCATTACAATCACCAGGCGGAACCAAATTGCTGTGAAAATGGGTGTGTTGTTCATAGTGGAACTAATTCTATGTATAATACCCAGAACACACCGGGACATAGCAGTATAACATTGTTAATACCATTCATGGAACTGCTGTCTTTGGTGGGGGAGATTATTATAGCACACCCTGTACTTCCTGCAGGCTCAGTTCAGGTAGTTGCCTCTTTTTAGGGCCAAAGTTTGTCAACATTGTGTCAAAGTTTGTATGGTATGTATTGTGTTCCACTACAAGCCCTAATGTGTATGTTGTGTAAACTTAGTTGATAACAAAGATGTGCCAACCGCAAAACAGGGCTTCTTGCGGTTAGGCGTACTAGTTAGATTCCCCAATTTTGAATGGAGAGCCGTCGTTGGCCATGTCTTCCAGATTGAATGAGAAAGGGCGTTAATAAGGCGTGGTTAATTTAATGTGTTTTTGAACCAATGCTGAATGTATGTTCTGTGATGGTGGGTGTTTTACTTGGCAGTATGTTCTGCCAATCCTGGGCAAATGTTAAGTCCAAGATCTGCAGATTTATTCAATGGTTGTTAAGGTGATGTTAAGCAGGAATCAAAGGAAGAATGTTTTTGCCGTTATCTTCTTAATTGTTGTTCCCAAAATATATAAAAAGTATACATAGTTGGAAGGAAGGAGGAAATGGCTCAAGGAATCCAAATATGTATTATATTTTCCCAAAAAAAATACGTATTTTTGAGAGAAGAAAATACATAAAAAATGGTGATTTTCACTAATTTTTTTGGTTCCCTATAAAAAAAATATTAAGAAAATGTTTTATAAAAATGGCCCGTGTTCGGTTTTATTCCAGAGTCATAGTTCTGGGTCGGTATTCCCCCTTTTTCAAAGTCTGCACTATTTATAAATTATTTGCCAAAAAAGGACCAAAATCCGCGTGTTTCAATTTCTAACAACGCCAAGATTGTTCAAAGGGTTGACATAGTCACGATTTTAACCAAAAATGAAAACACTAACAAAATTCCGACCCTAGATTTTGATCTGCTCTATACGATGCATTTATTTCGACAGTTGATGATATGTGATTACGAGTAACCGAGGAACCGAAAATCACGAATTATCGACGAAAGTGAACAGAGAAAAATCGCCATTTTGTCCAAATATTGTCCCGTTTCGTTACAAAATATAGCCTTATTTCCAAAAACCAAGCGTTTAATCTCTTATCTTCACACTGCTTCTGCCACCCGGTCAAACTACTTCATCTGGATTATGATCAAAATTCAACAATTTATGAGGCTAAATCGTGAATTAAAATCCCATTCTGTTTACAAAAAGCATCTCACGTGGGCAACCTTTTACAATTGCATACAAGTTACCATGGGTAGGGGTCATATGAATCGATGCATGAAGGCGTTTCTGATGCGCTTAATACATCGCGCGCGCCGAATAGCACAGACGCGTAATGCGACTACACGCGAAAATACCCGCCCTTTTGCAGTTCAGGCCACGGATTGTTTTTGGTCAAAAATGGTAACATAGTTAAAAGTAAATGAACCCAAAATATGACGAAAAATTAAATATGATATAGATGCTGTTAAAAATATATGGAAAGAAAGAAAAACATGTTAAGCCATTAAACTGAAAAAAACTAAAAATGCCATTGTAAGTCTGGGACTTAACAGCCTCTAAATCCACTCAACCCACATACTAGAATTCCACATGACTAGAAGAAAACTTGAAAAGTGGAACCTGAACGATTTTTGAAGAGTTATTGAAAGGAACACCATTGTTTAGTGGACTTCTTTAAAAAGGTTTTTTGGGCAAATTTCTGTTGAAAGGAGGTTTCTGCTTTGTGCAGAAGAAAAATTGGGAGGAAAAATAAAAAACCCCAAAATTGAGTTCACACACAGGAAAAAAAAACATTAGCAATTTTTGATAGCACATTATGACCTAAATAAATTAACAAGTTAGGCGGTCATGAACAGGATTTGTTGAACGTTCCAATTGTCTTATATTTAATGAGATATTTTGCTTTAAAAAACAAAAAAGCATATCAAAATTGAACCCAAAATACATGGATTGGGTTTTCCGACCGTGATGTTAATCTTTACCAAAAATTGTATCAGTTTCAGTTTCATGGTTTGCTCCATTGGAGACGGGTCATTGCAAACTATTGTTTGACCCCTGTGGATTTTAATTAAAAGGCTACTAAACAAAGTTACTGGTTTACACTTGATTTTGGTCAACCCTGCGCTTTTCTAGAGCAGCGAGGGTGTTGTCATGATGGGCGAATCTTGATTTCGTATGTGTGACGAATATCAGGGGCTTCATTTTTGGACGACGTCGATGGGAATGAAATTTTGGTAGTGGGTAGGATGGATATGGGACACGCGTGTGATTAGAGCAATACTCCCGAAATCGGGGTGTGTTTGGCCGCTCGGCGCGGTTTTTCTGGTGGGATCTTTTAGAATGGCGGGAAATTGAGGGAATGGTAATTATTTCCGTGGATGTTACTACTAGACGCCGATGCATTTAGATTACGCCATTGCCGAGGTCTAGCTTGGCAAAAGAATTCTAGTTGTGTTCTTCTCTGGTTTCTATTAGACATCGATTGATTCACGCCCCTTTGTGGGTAGCCTATCATATGAATGGTGTTTGAAGTCCGTCATTCAAGGGTATCACCGACAATAATAACGTCGACAGATAGTCCTTGCAATATTACGGCGGTCAGCCTTTTACCCACGTGTGGTTTGTATGTTGTAGTCCCCTGTGTCCAAAGACCTCCGAAGGTACTGCAATAGGATGGTCTCGCGAACCCCCCCCCCCCCCCCCCCTCCAAACATTTTCCCACGGTGCTACGGCACTATTAGGCTAGCTAATATGCACGATCTTACTTCCCCACCGCCGTAGTCATGAGCGGGGTGCACCAATCGATTGTATATTTACAACCACGTGACTCTCGTTTGTTTGTCCCCTTGGCCCCGTTCACCAATGGAGAGTCTCATTAAAACATTACATGAACTCGTTGATTAAAAAAATATGTTGCCTTTGGCCGGTCCCTATCATCTGTTCTGCATGGAGCTGAGGGCTGTCATTAAGAACACCAGTCAACACGGGGGAGTCAACACAGTTGCTGTCAGCGATGGCTACTTAAACACATTGCCTCCAGAGTTACCATGATTATGGTCCAGAGAAGATGAGAAAGATCTTATCTGGTATGGTCGCTATTCGTATAGTTATTATTCGGACAAATGTATGACATTTTAGCATGTTGCAAGGTTATTAGTATAGGGTGTCCAGTGTACACTTCGAATTGCCCGTCATGACGTGGAATCGATGCAGTCATTGGTGGAAAATGTCATTGTTTTTGAAAATATATTTTTTAGTATACAACCTTGAGACACATTTCTTGATGTTCCTTTTTTTTTTTAAAAATTTATAATGGGAAAAGTATTTTTTTATTTTTTTGATAAAGTTTACTAGATAGTACGGTGTGTCCTTGCGTGTTTGCAACATCGAACACTCCCATCATTGGAAAGCTTATTGATTCCTGGCGAAAAAAACTTCTTTACATTGACCATTTTGCACTCAGCACGCTACATAAAGGCGGAAAGCATTTTTCCACGCCCACTTCATGCCAAAATTATACGATGAACAAATTCTAGGGGAACTGTCAAAAAAGGCGTGAACAATCAGTAGGCGTTGCCAGTGGTCTGTTACGCGAAGAACTCGGGGCAGGGTGCACAGCACAAAAACGTGCTTTAGGCTAGGCTTCGCTTTGCAGCGGCGGAATGACGAAGGGGTTTTAAAGTCGCACGTTGTATTTGTATAATATTGCAATACGGTTTGGAAAATTTCTATACAAATTAAAGAAACGATAATATATAACAACTGTTAAAATACGCATGAGCTTATTATGACTGTCATACTGAGGCTAGAAGTCAACAGTCGGCAGTAGTAGGGCCATAGGATGGGAGCGGGGGCACTAGTGGGCAAGGTATGTCTGGTCACAGTGCAAGCGCAAGATTAATAAAGATGTGCCGGATATCCCATGCAATATTGTCGATTTTTTTAAGCCATCATTTCAGATCTCGTGTTTGCCTATTTTTTTCAAGTATTAATATAACCATTTTCCACATATGATCTCTACCAAAAGGACTAGTTTTTAGATATCGGAAAACGCACTGTTCTGATTTTTTGAAAAAGCTAGTCATCAATTTCCTGAAATTCAAAAACTACCCCGCGCGACCATTTATACAGGTGTCGCGCTGAGTATCAGGCGCGGGAATCTAGGGGAGGGGGCGGAGGGGGCGGACGCCTCCCGGGAATTCTGCAAAATCTTGCAAAATCAGACTTTTGGACATGTTTCAGCCTTCAGCCCCCGGTAATTTTGCGTTTTTATAAATCCTGATCCGCCAACTGAGTATTACCTATTTCGTGCTACATATTTCTTTACTTTTTACACCACGATCTCGTCTAACAAAAGCAATCGTAGAGCTAGTATTGTTAATGCCGACTTTCTTCATCTGCATCTGACCGAAATAATGTAGTTTTTGGACATCGAGCTGGATTGTATGCTGTGTGGCAGTGGGGGCTGTCAGCTTTGCATGAATTTGTTTGCATGCATTTTTATGATTTTTTTACACACGATCTAGTTCTAAAAATCGGCTTTTCTTATAGATAAATTTTAATTAATATTATTTCAACTACAACTGAACGAAATGATATATTTTTTGGACATAGAGGAAGTGGTGTTCAATTTGTTGAAAGAAAGAGTCCCTTACCAATCTCATGTAAACCAACTGCCACTGACCCCGGGCCGCTGGCACTGTACACTGTCACATATCCGTCATCAAGGCAAGCTCACGTTTTTGAGCCAGAGAGTGACGGTTACGCGACATCATCCCGTTGCTCATTTGCGTCATTTGTATTAAATTTAATGTTCAAAACAATTCATCATAATGGTAAATCCCAACTTCTAGGAACAACATTTGAAGGTTATTCTCATCATTACGTGTATTGGTTTGCTATGTTTTGACTGTTGGTTGTTTTTTTTAATATTTGTAGAGTTTAATATTTTCTTCGGTTATTTGCAGCACCAGGCACTAGTACGATTTCCCCGTGTTGTGTTCCGTTTTTTTTAGTCCATAAGTGAAAAAAGAATGGTACGGTCAGAATATCTCGGCGACTTCGAAAAAACACAGAGAAAATAGATTTAAAAAAATAAGTCTCTAGAAGTCCTTAGGGGGGGGGGGGATATTTGCCAATTAAATTTCTGAAATTTATACATAATAACCCCACATTTGAATTGATATTTGCCCTTTAAAATGGGCAGAAACTTCACAAATCGGAATCAACTTCAAGTGATTAAAACCCGAGTTTAGTTTATTCCCGAAAACTTTCACTGATTACCAAGCATTTGATTTTATGCCGTTTCCACCGATAGCCCTATTAAGTATGTCATCAAGTGCCAGTTTTATTGTGTAGAGACTGTTTTGTGATTGGCAAATCGCGGGCACAGTATATTCAACCAACTCAGCAGGGGGGAAAGGTAATCATCAACAGTTTGTCTTTATTTTACTATATTTCTACATTTTTTATATTTACTCTCTCTGAATTCAAATTTTGAGGCTATTTAAGTTTAGACATCATAAAATTATCGTGTTTCTCATACTGCAGTGAAGCAGTAAATGACTTATTGAATGAAACTTGGATGATAGTCTCCTGAGGTCATCAAAATGCATCACTATCAGGAAATAAAAAAATAGATTTTCTTTTTTTTAATTATATATTTTTGTCTCCTCTAAGTAAAATACTGAAAGGCTAATAGATAGATCCTGCCTCTGATAAGCTCCGAGGTGACCACCTAACTGCCCGATATGGAACTTTGTTCAGGTTTGGATCAACTACCACTAATAGCTTCAAGTGCCTTCCATGCAGGAAGGCTGGCTTACGGACTTCAAGAAACTGAAAAAAAAATGCCTGATGCCTTCCCAATTGTTGACAAATTGCCTTGATGCCCTTTTACAATGATGAATTACCTTCATGCCCTTTCAATTTGAAGGCAATTTTTTATTTGCCCTTCAAAAATGCCTTGCCCCCCACGGTCCTTATTTTGTGCACCTTGGGACTATAGCGCCACACATCAATGCATATACACTAGTACGTTGACGATGTTAGATAAATGCGATGGCGGGAGGTTATAAAACAAGAGATGCCGCATTCGCTTCAGTTGATTCTGTTGACGAACGATTATTGATTTTACCGAATTTGCATCACGAAACTCTTGTCCAATTGAAGTTAGTCTTCAGTTTTGATTACTTTATTAGAAGGTATTCTAACAACTAAAACATTAGATGTGCTAAAACATGGTGGTAACATTTTAAAAACATTGTGTAAATATGGTCAGTTCTTGTTGTGAACATTATGTCTCTGTTAGTTTTGACATCACGTGTGATAAAGTTAACACCTGGAGTTGACATTTGGGAAAATCTTGAATGGAGGCCATCTTGAAAATAAAAAATAAAAAGCCCTCCTTTTTTCAAAACCCGACGAAAAAATGTTTATATTTTTTACTTGGCCTAACATGTGGGGGTGGATCCATTCTAAACAAGCCAGAATTTAGTACAAAATGTTTGTTAATCTTGATCAAGTTACCGAGTCAAAGCAATGAAGAGCCATTTACGGTTAGCGTTCAAAGATCCTAAATTTAGACATAGTCATTGGTTTCTAACCAGTAGGCCTAAACACAAAATATTTACAAAAAAAAATCCTATTTTTTTGTGTTTTGTTTTTGAAAGTAATATTTTCTTATTCCAAAACTGTGAAGAAACAACCAACCATGTAGAGTTTATTTCTGATTTAGATTTCTAAGGACAAGGGCGTATATTGCTGTAGTCTATTACTTGAGGCTTGGCCGCCATCGTTGGCGGGAATCGCATCTGGGTGTAAACAGATCAAGAGTCAACTTCTTGCAACTTCCCGGTTTTGTTTGGTTTTACGGACAAAGCGTCGTCGTATTGACATTGCATTAATTATGCCTAGCAATGAATGTGTACAATAAAATCTACGAAGCCACTTGGTAGGCCAACGAGTGTTGTGCCACTGCTGGAAAACTGATTTACTACTCCACTTTAACAGCTGTGTGGGGTATATCAGTTGAAATGCGTTGGTGTTTCGCTATAGCGCAAAACCTCTCTCCGCTACGCGATGTGCCGCCTAGCGGTTGCTCCCCGAAACGATTCGTGACAAAAGACTAGCAACGATATACTATGCTATGCAGTGAGATTTCTGTAAAATCCGTCATAATTATGGATGTGAAATCAATGATGAAGACTGAAGAGGCATTGTGAGTAGAATAGTAATCAGAAAATATACCCCTGTCATTAATTTTTTTTTTTTTTTTCACACCAACGGATCCCGTGTGGAGAGTTTTAAGCCCGGGTGGAAAGCAGCTAATAGTCCCTTGGGAGCCATAGTCCGGGGCTCCATAGACGATAACGGAATATAACGCGTGAAACTAATGTTGCGTAAGAGTCAACTGAATCGAGTTGCCCTATTGTTCGGAACAATCGCGGGGGCGGGTGGCGCGGTACTACAGGGTTCCGAGTCACAGCCTTGTGTCTGTGTGTAAAAATAATATCTGCCATACATGTCTGTGTGTGCAATCATATGGAGGAAGGGTGGGTGTTGTGGGGGAAAAGAGTACAAAGAGTAGGTTGCTTGGATAGGGGAAGGGTGGGTGGTGGATAGGGGTGGGGGGGGAAGAGTGAGTGGTTGAGGGGGCCAGGTGGGGGCGGGGTGGGGCTTTGCACCAGGGAGGGGGCGGTGTGGGTGTACATCCAAGGTAGGGTGGGTGACCCCATGTGACCTTCATTAAAACCCCATGCTGACCTTCAATGATCCCGTGTTGCTTTGTGACATTGTAACCCATGTGGACCCTCACGGGACCATGGGACATCATGGTGACCTCCTGTGAACCATGGGACCTCATGTGACTTTGGTGACCCCTGTGACCCTGGTGACCTCATGGGAACTTGGTGACCTCATCATGGGACCATGGTGACCATGGGACCTTGGCGACCCTGCACCTTTTGGTCCCAGTTACAAGTCAGGGTATCGGGGAGGGGTGGGTGGGATTCGTCGACGAGGGGGTGGGGTTGTGTCGGGGAGGGGACGGTAGGGTGCATCGGAGGGTGACCTGGTGACACATGTGACCTTTGTGGCTAATGTGCCTTATGAACCCACATGACCTCATGTGACCTTGGTGTTACCTTGGTGTCATTGTAACTGGTGTCCTAATGTGACCTTGGTGACCTCATGTGACATTGGTGACCTAATGTGACCTTGGTGACCCTCATAGTCATGTTCACCTTGTGACCTCATGTGACCTTGGAGCCCCATGCCCTTGGTGACCTCGGTGACCATGTGACCATGTCCAACCTTTGGCCCCATCACAAACAGGTACGACAGGCCAACACACCAAATGGTCCAACAACCATGATGTATTTTTTGTACATGACACAAAATCACTGCATACTTCCTCAAATCAAGTTATAGTTACTGAAACAGATTCTTGAAGGATATTACGGTGTTGTAGGAGGTACTTAAGTCTGACTCAGAGATTTTGAAATATTATTTTTTGCGGTTAATATGACAATAGTCAACTAGAACTAAAGATAGTAACCTACAAATGCACAATTCCGAAATCTGAGATGAATTCGGATTTTCGTTTTGATTTTGATGCAGTAAACCTTATGTGTACTTAATATGTCCCATAGGATACTGTGTAAAACCAGAATTCCGGATCCGGAATTTTATAACAAAGTTGTGATTTTCTATATGAAGGAATTCGATTTAAGCTTAGCAATTTAACACAGTAATTAGTATATGGAAAGATTAACATGCAAAAAAAATTTTTTTGGAAATTGAGGGCGCCCTCCTCAGGAAATTCTGAGTCGGCCTTTAAATTGATTTTTCTCATGCTAACACCAATTTGGACCCCCAAATCAATCTTGATTATATTGGTTTATTCTTGGTCTTGGTCAATAATGTTCAGAGACGTTTATAACATTGGTTGCCTCCATTGCTTAGAAGAGACTCACTAGGCATACCAGCTTGCACTGTGTAGGGTCCGTTCCCGAAATTCAGTTGGTAATCATATTGCCTGAGTGGATTAATTTGTCCAAGCTGTAAAACTGGCATGAAATAGGTTTTATTAGGACATAGGCATATAGGATTACACACAAAGTTTGGGGGGCCGAACCCCAGGTTACTATGAAATCAACAGTCCAAAAGTAAGGTTAGGCTTTTTACTTTGTGTCAAAAAATCAAATAATCGGGTGAATTTAATTCTGCCACCATATCCATTATGCAGATTATTCCTTTGAGGCTGCAAATCATAGGGTAGGCACAATAATAAACGTGATGGGATCTGGAGAAAACCTGTTAACATGTCGCAACCAGGGGCAGTTTTTGAAAAAACATAAAGAAAATACCTTAAAATCTGTTAAGTTGGGACTTTTATTTTTTCAGGATTGACGAAGGCATAACTTTTGATTATGTGTATCATAGAAGAAAGAAGTAAAATTAATGTTTTTCATTTTTTGCTTTGAATGTTAAGTAAATAAGGCAAAAAGTAAAATATAAATTTGCACATGTGGCCCGGTTTTACCAGCATCGCATCACAAATCTTCCAAATCACTCATGGGAATGCCTCCATGTCATTATGGTCATCATGATCATGAAATACATTAAGAGGCGCCACCACAAGACCCACCCAGATGGAATCGGTAAGAAAGAAGGGTGTGGGGAATAAGTAGGAATGGGTAGGAAAGGGTCGATAGGGTGTTGCGAAAGAGTGGGGAAACGATGAGGGTGTTGACCCTTGAGAACAAAGAGGGTGTTGGGAATGAGGGTGTTGGGAATGGGAGTTAGGATGTAAGGAAAGGGAGCTATTGGGGAGGGGAGATATTGGGGAGGGAGAGGGAGATATTAGGTAAGAGTAAATGGGATGTTGGGGCGTGAGGTACATAGGATGTTGGGTGAGTGAGTGAGTGAGTGAGTGAGTATAAAATTTAATCGGACAACTAAAACAATTGTGTTATATCGTTTCAGTACATTTGTTCATTTAACATTATTAAGATAAAAAAACAACGCAATATAAAACTTCATTCAATTCAAGAATACAATTCACAATTACAAAAGGATACACTCATACAGTGATGAACCAGCAGGCACACCATCATGTATAAAACAAGATAAAGCCAACAATTGCAAAGATTACACTTAGAAAACATGCATCAATAAACAACAAGTTCAAAAAGATTATACTGATTAAAAATTTATAAACTATACACTCTAGACGATGACCAAGGTCATCACTCCTCCATGTACCAAGCAAAAACTTCACCTTCAAAATACAGATAAATCGACAACACGTCAGAACATGCAAACATGAGATCCCTTTACAGACCAAATAGATGGTCTAATACATGTACATTTTAAAATGGCTCCAATACACTTTGCGGCTTTATGCCCAAACTGATAGATTTTAAATTACATCACAATTATACAGTCCAAACCCTAATACATGCTACTATTTACTATTACAAAAAAAATAAATAGGTGGTCTTACCTATGTACAAAAGTAATTGATAAATTGTTTGTTTTTCAGGTTATATGATTTTAAGCTACATGTACTAAACGAGTAATAAACAGAGCATCTTAATAATACAATTCACAGTCGATATCAAACACACATTTAATATATTACTAAATTAAATACAACCCGTCTGTTCAAATAACAGACAGTTACCCCTTTAGTCGTTTATGGTAAAAACGGCGGGACATGCAGGGGAACACACAGGGCCATTCTTACCCTTCGAAACCCCCCCCCCCCCCGCCCCAAGGGGGCCCCATTTAGTCGCCTTTACGACATGCAGGGGAAACCATGGGCCAATTCTAACACCCACACAGCAACCCCCCCCCCCCCGCCCACAGGGGGAACATAGGATGTTGGGGAAGGGGTACTTGGGATGATGGTCGAGGGAGATAAGGTGGGTTTCCAACATATTTTTGCTTTCTCGTACATACAAGATGATGTGACCTAACTAGATACGTGTATGTGCTACATCAGGGTTGGGCTTCAGGGATTGGCACCAAGAATATCAAAATCAGAATTTGAACAGTTTTTTAAAAAGCAATACAGTGACATGAATTTTTTGTACCTACATGAGTTAATCATGCCATTTTTCACCTCCTAAGCGTGCCGCACCCCTGTTCTTAAATTGTAAGCGAGGTTTACTATGCATCGTTGATGCTCTCGTTTAGTCGTGTTGTGGTTTGTATATTTTGTCGTGTTGGGTTCGTGGTATTGCGCGTTAGTGTGCTGGCGTTGGGATGTTGATCGCTATTGGTGTTTGTTGATTACACGTTGTTCTGGTTTAGATGTTGAAGTAGTTGTTGGCAAAGTGGTTTGTTCTTGGGCATTCAGTTAGATCGTGAACATTGTTGACATGGTATATCTTTTGCTCGCAGTAGGAGCATGTATATAAGTGATCGATGAATTGTCTGGCAGTTTTAGCTTTGATTCTCATTCTGTTGATAGTGATTGAGTCGTCTTGGTAAAGTAATTATTGAGTGCGTTGGTTGCTTGCAGGGTGTTTGTGAGGGAAAGTCTCCAAAGTATGATTTTGACTGGTTGATGAAATTTGATCTTGCCATATGTGTGAGGTCTGTGTTGGGAAGGGTTCTTGTTTGGCGCCTACGTGTGGTATGATTATGTCAGGTTCTGGTTGCGTTTAGGCCGGCTTTGGCTGCGGCGTCCGCTTCTTCGGTGCCCGGGAATGAGATGTGAATGGGGGATCCAGTTAATGGATGAAATTTTTGGTGCTGTCTTTTATGTCTGGTTGAATGTCTTTTCAATGTTAGTTGTCCCGATGTTTGGGTTGCGGATGTGTCGTTTGCACCTTGGATTCTGGTGGATGACGATGTTTGGTTTGTAGCCGAGTGTTTTTGCGTCGCGGATTTCTTCGCGAATGGCTTGTCCATTCTGTTTTTACGTGGGTGGAGCAGCTATCAGATATTCTGAATGATTTTGTGGTATGTGGTGTACAAAGGCAAATCCACAAGTGCCGTCTTCGTTGACCGAGCTGTCAGTGTAGTAAACAAGTTGATCAGAGTTTGTTGACTCTGCATCTGCAATGCCTTTTGTAGCCGATTCTTCTACTATGTGGGTGGAGCTGATTTGTGTGTATCAAAGGACGATGGATGCGAGTGTCCGCGACAGTTTTGGACCATGGATCAGAGTGCCGAATAGGCTTCTTGGACTGGAGGTTTGCACGTCTTGGCTGTGAATGTTCCAGGCGTCTGTGGTTTGGAGCAGCCATGTGTTGTCGGTAAAGACTTCACTTGATTTGTTAGCTTTTGTGAGATTGGTCGTGTATAGAGCGTGTTGTTCAGTGGTGCGGAGTAGGACTTTGTCGTGGCAAAGGTAGATAGTAGTGCCATCAGGTCGGAACCTCGGTGGCCTAATTTCTGCTTCGAGCTTAGACAGTTGGACGTTGGATGTTGGCCCAGCGAGGAGCGCCTTAAGAATTGTGCGAATGCTTGGTTCTGAAGGTTTAGAGCTGATTTTCGGGCGTGTTGTGCTTGAAATGGCGAAGAGTCTCCAGCCATAGTCTAAATCGGACGGAACGGTTGGACTTGAGAAATTTGCCGAGACTTGGGAGTGGCTCCTCCGGGAAAAAGGACGCTATGGCACTCATTGCGTTTAGACGACTTTGACACTTTGCAGTTATCGATGTGTTGTGAGAGAAAGTGAGATGTTATCACTCGATGACACAAGATATATTATCGGAGACCCATGATGGCCTGATCGCAAAAGTGACGTTGGAAAATTTGGCGGGGGGTACCTTCCCATATTTGGAAAGATCATAGCTTTGTTGGTTTTTACAGAAATTTAAGAACCTAGATCATCCGTGATATGAAGGAGTGAAGTCGAGGGCTTTGTCTGGCAGCTGCGCTCGGAACCTTGGTGGAGACAATGACTAAATCATCAGCGTAAGCAAACATGTGTAAGCAGTGTAAGCAGACCGTATAATTTCATCGATTAGAAATTGAAACAGTGTTGGACTAAGAGGGGCTGACTTGTGGAGTTGCCGTTTGCAAAACTGTGAAAATTATAGTGGGTGACTTGAACTGACTCTACCTGGTCTGTTTGTCAGGAAGTCCTTGCACAGCCCAATTAGCTTGCGGCCGAGGCCAGCTTTGATCATGGCTTGTATGATGTCATCTTGTTGGCGGGTTCGAATGCCTTTTCGAGGGGTCAACGAAAAAACGTGTGATTTTGCGAAGTGATTTGGAGTTTGCGCTGAAAATTTCGTTGATTAGAGCCGCGATTGCGTCTTCCGTGCTACGCCTTTCCGGGAAAACCAAGGAGGTTGGGGTGTTGAAAAGGTTGGCTGTTACTGTTGATTCGCCGAAGAACCATAGATCCATAATTGTGCTGAGCATGACGAAGCGAGATCCGTCTGAGCGTTCTGAGCTGGTTTGGGGATGCTGGAGGTTGGCTTTTTTTCCACGTTTCCGGAAGTTTCATCTCGTCCCATGACTGATTGATTACATCGAGAATGAAGAGAGTTTTAGGACCATCTGAGGGGCGTACGACCATTGAAAACGAAATTTGATCATCGCCGGGAGTGTGTCGTGTCTATGTTCAGTCGCTGTGTTGATCATGTATAGTGAATGGAGGGTCTGTGGGGGTGTATTGGTTTATGGCGTCTGTTGCCTGTTATGTCGAGTGTCTGACAGGGTTTTGAAGTTTGGGGGATGGTTGTGTGAGAGGTTGTGTTGAGATGGAGCGGTCGGCGAAACGTTTTACATAATTCTATGCAGCTTATTGTGGGTTCTGGTTGTCGGTGGTAGAAGTCCTGCAGACGCCGATATTTTAACACGTTGCCACAGGAATTTGCTTTTGTTTGTTCGTTGAGTGTTTCTGTCCACTTGCCCCAAGAGTGAGTTTTTGCTATTGACATGTTTTGCGAGTATGTATGCGAATGGCTTTTGAAAGTTTTGCTTTAGTGGTTCTGTGGGTGATGGTCTGTGGTGCTTTGAGTCGAGAATTCCTCGTTCTTTGTTAATTTTTGCATCAGTGTAGTACCACCCATTTCGACGTCTCGGACCAGGTGTGCTTCTGGGTCTTGGCTTTAGTTGCCTGCGTTGTGAATGTATTGGTGAGGTAGTCTAGTTTTTCTTGAAGTGTTTGGTGTTGTGGTGGGTTGTTTGGTCATGTGTCTTGATTGTGCTTTGAAGGTAGACCAGTCAGCTTTGTCGAGTCGCCATCGTGCACGGTGAGATTCTGGGGGGGAAGTGGGGTGTGCGGGATGTTGTTTGATATTGGTAGTGATCACTAACTAAATGTGGGGGTATCGACCATTCAGATTTTGCTGCGATATTGTTTGATGCTATTGTGATGTCAATTGCTGTACCGCTAATGTGTTGGTGGTCACCTGTGTGAGTATTGTGTGTCGAGTGAAGCTTTCATTGGTCAAAGAAGAGATTCACCTAAACGATCTTGTGTGGGCCCCCCAGATGAGATGATGAGGTTGAAATCACCGCAGAGGATAGGCCGTTTCCGAATGTGCGATGGCTTTGTTTAAGTCGGGTTTTCCGTCTAAGGAGTAGGTGTTGGTGATAATGATTGTGGATGATTTGAGGTTTACTCGTCCGCTGAGTGGTCTGTATTGGGACCAAAGTTGAAATTGGAACTGACGTTTGGGTTGGGGAGGACACCTGCTAATAGCTGTCCAGATTACCATGACAATTATCAGTTTTGGTTGGTGAGGAATAATAAAATCCCGAAAAGATAAATTTTACAACAAGCAATCTATATAAAAATAATAGCGCATATATATATTCTATGTGTTTTGTGTCGTACGGTCATTTTTGTCATAACTGTGCAAAAACTAGTTTGCCTGTACATAATTACCAATAACAAGTACTCTTTGATTGCCTTGTAATTTTTGCACCTAAAAATGTGCCCGTAGTTTAATGGATGGCTGCACTAAACCCACGAAGCGTTGCAGGAGTGATGTATATCCACTCGTACATCGTTGGTGCATGTGGGATAGGCAATTTCGGTTTTTAAAAAATAATTCTGGTAGGAAATCAAAAATCCAACATATGCATGACTTTGTTGTCATACTTGCTGTGTAGGCACCTATTAAAACATTCCTGCATTAGTGAGTTAAATGAGACTGAGATTGTCAGGGAAAAAAAATAAACATATCATGGTGAAATTGCTATTTGGGGGTTTTTATATGTGATTATCTGTGTGTTTCTAGACCTTTCACATGAGGCCCACCATGTTTTAAAAACAGTGCCAAATTTTAGGAATAGGAAGAAGCAAAGAAAACGAATTGTCACAGTGAAAATGTAGACGACGGTAGGGTCGATTGGTCCCGAGATTTTTGGCACTTTATCCCCGAGTGGGCCAAGAGAAGATATCACATAAACATACGATGTTTCATGTCTTGCAGGTGGGTTGATACTGTAGACGTTGGTTATGTACTTTAGTGAGGGGCGTGAACCTTGTTTTTCAATCATCCCATGCTTCAAAAGGTGAAGAAATTCATAAGAAATATGTTGATAGAGCCATAGGTGGAAGTCTTGAGAATGAGAAGGAGAATGTCCAGAGGCGCTGTCTGATCCATAAGTCTTTTCTTTCTCTTTTACCACTATCCTGATTTAAATGGCATTTAACAGTGTTGTCCCCCAGGAAAAAAGGATGCATTTCATTTAAAGAGACATGAGGAGATTTCAGGAAGAAGCGCCCCCCATTTTTCTCAAACCCTGTTGGTGACATTATTTGGAATGCTTACCAATGTAATTAGATCCCACACCTGAAGGTGAATAAGTACCGCATATGCCGTTCTTTATGTAATAGATGATGATTTCGTACTTTCCTGTCGTGCACGACAGAAAGTCCAAAGCATGGTTTCTATGGGGAACGATTACGATAGCAGGCAAACAAGTTCAAAACAAGGTTTGTTGGTTTCTTTTGCACCGTCGGCAAATACACTTTGAAACGTTCTAGGTAGTGGTCTACAAACCGCAACCTGTGGAAATTTGAGAGAAATTCGTATCCTAAAAAAAATCATCCGTCCTGTCACTTTAGGCCACTATCATGATTATTCAAAATGTAAAACAAATTGTGCCCTATTTTCATGCAAAGTCCATTTTTGGCTTACGAAGTAGGTCTATAAGAGAGTGCTGGTGTGATAGATACCAAGATGTTCATCACTTTTTCACCATACTCCCCGTATGAAAAACAAAAACAGTTATAGGAGGAGTGAGCAAAAGATCTAATAGGCCCAAAACACTAACCCACTTGGAAATTACATTTAACACGAAAAGAGAACAGGCATAACTATCAAGAAAGCACAGAACGTGGTTACACTTGTAACACTTGTAAACAAATTTCTTTGTGAGACTAAAATCATAGTCCAATAATCGTTGGTTCTGGTAGTTGTTGGCGACACTTCTTTGCATGCGTTGTTAGTAAGGTCTCTACCAGGAAACAGGGGGGAACCATTTTTGGGAACATCAAGGTCAGTAATTAACGATATAAACCACATGGCTTAGGTGTAGGCCTGGATGTTTATGTTTTGCTAGAGTGACCCTGACACTCTGCAGTTCTTTCATATAGTAATGCCCTAGTATTGTACACTAGGTATATAGGTAGTTGCAATAAACAGGATTTGATCACAACATGAGTATTTACCTCTAAAATTAGAAAATTTCTTGGTATGAACAACTAAAATAAATTATTCTTTTTTCCTTTGAATGCCCACTTCATTATTTTATGAACATGTGTAGTGTAACATATGTGTGGTGTGTGTGGTTGAGGGTGTGCATGTGCTTGTGTGTGTGAATGAAATAACGTTAATGGTAAAAAATGTGGTACATAAAAATTTAAAAGGTTCAAAATGTGGGTATGACAGCAAAACAATTAAAGGTACCGGTTGGGGGGGGGGGGGGGAGTTGGGAGTTCTCACTTTGGGAGGAAGTATGGGATGTACCACTTATAAGTCCCTCATTTCAGGCTCTTTTTCACAGTTCCAGCATCTAGGAAGGATATTAGTAGAAGAGGGTTGCACCTAGCCATCCTGTATTATTCAATGTTCGCATAACACAATGACATCAAGCCCTCTTTCAAGAGCGTATCAAGTGGACAGTTCCTTCAATGGGACAATGGGTAAGACGGCTTTAGACCACCTGAACAGAAGAATTTCTGGGAGCACCTTACTTCTCTATATTACCTCTATGGTTCAGTGACCCACCATTTAGGACCATTCCAGAGACCCTACTGTCATGTCCAAAGCACATTTCTAACAAATTTCTTCAAAAAAACCCCTCAAAAAAGTAGCTGGGGAATGAGGGAGAACGCAGCTTATTTTCTTAAATTTTCTGACAAACCTAGTTTCGGAGACCCCCATTTGTTGGCCTCAACAAATCAGTCCCCCCCCCCCGGTACAGGTTTATTTAGTTCGATTCGCGGTGATAAGTTTGTCCCCCTGGAGGTTTGGACCTATTCAATTCAGGCGGAGAGGGAAAATGAAAGAAAAGAATTCAAATGCACCGTGCCACACCAGATTATTGGGAGGGACCCTTCCAGGTTAATAAACCAAGCACCTGAAATAATACAATTTCATTTCATGTATGAAATGCTCACAATAGTGTATGTCAGGCCTTGAAATTCCTCACAATAACATGATGAACAAGATAAGTCCTGCGCCTCAATGAATTTTCACCTCCGCAAAAATGTACGGGGTCACGGAATCAGATGAATCGGAGTATAAGAAAGCCAGAAGGCCAAAATTGAAAAAAAAAAGACAAAAGTTGCAGAGATCCTGTACTGACCAACTTTTGTAAGGACTTGGTTTGACAGGCCAGGAATTAAACACTTGTGACAGGTGGGAATGTTTTCCTTTATTAAATGGTTGATCTGGTGGTGAGTTGGTGGCTCCGAGGCTGACAGGAGGGGAAGTCTATGTAATGCAATTTAGCATTTATAACATAGATCTAGGGTTTTAAGAACTTGACCATTCTGACCATATATATCAGGACAACAGAGGATGTAGTTTGACTTCTACAATTTTTGGAAATGAAAAATGGGGAAGATGTGAAATGGAAAGAGAAAATCCTTTTTCTCAAATTAGTTGTAATACAAAAGTTGAGAAAACAGAAAGTTAATGAGTACTGTAAATAATTTTCTGTTACTAATCTCCCTGGCCTGGGCCATACACAAGCCCTTCCTAAGCCTTCAATGTCATCTATATTTTACTGTTTAATCCCTGATATACAACATACATTAAGCAATAAAATGTGCAAAATTAGGTGTTAACCGATATAGTTAGTTTGTAGCATTTTGCTGCACTGGTTGATGCATACTAAACAGTGGTTGACAAGCGACAAAGTCAGATATTCCATGGTTTGATGGACTGTTGATGGTTGAGGGTGGGGTGTGGTGTCAGGTAATTGATGATAAGGATCCAATGGGTGGGTGATGGGTGGGGGAGAAGTGGTTGATGGATAGTGGCGTCAGCAGGGCAGGGGATTCAAGTTTGTTGCCCGTAGTAGGCCACACATGCATTAATTTGGAGCCATTTAAGGCTAGTTTGTTGTTTTATTTTATTTACTGAGGAGATTTGCATGTTAAGGACAAAACAGATGATAGAATTGTTTCAATTTCTAAGATATCCAAGTGATAAAAATCAATAGTTTTTTTATAAAACTACTAATGGACAATAAGTATGATTGGCAACGTCTTAAACTTGCCATTTAGCCCCTATTTTGAGCATTTCTGGGAAAGAAGCCCTTTTCATTTTTTTTTTAATTAAAAAATAAAAAATGAATTTACATTTAGGTTTTTTGGACGTCTACTATTGGGAAATAAACTTGATTTTTTGTTGGGCCTTAACAATTGAACAAATTTCACGGCTATTCGGGCCTATATCCCAAATATCCTTTTCGGAAAAAGAATACATACCTGTAGATCACCAGCAAAAAAAAAAGGTTGGTTTGGAAGCGTTATTCTTGTGCGATCTAGGGGGCAATTTCCAAAAAAAAAAAAACGGGTCCGCTCCGTGGTTTTTGAAAAGTGGAAAAATGCAGTTAAGGGACGTTCGGATATTGGGAATTGGCATAATGGTGTTTAAACTCATTGCACAACTCAACGCCAGCACCTCTGGAGTAGCCACAGCATCCGATGCTCTCGTTTGCATTGTTTGGAAATTGTTGTAGTAAAGAGCCCTGTAAGTGGCTAAGCGTAATCACGCCGTATTGTCAAGAATGATGATTTTCCGACCTTTTTTTAGGTCTAGAACAGCCATAAAGCTTGCACAAATTTGAAGGCCAAACTTGTAACTAAGTGTGTTCAAGAAATTTCAAACTACATTTGGTGCACACGCATAATACATACATGATTTAGCCTAAAAAAGTCATGATCGGCACTGTATCTACAGTGTTTAACTTGAGCTTTAAATAGGCCTCCTGTACTTTATACACAAATAAAAAAAAAACTGTGGCGCAGTGTCGAAGTAAATTTGGTGTGCTGATCCATCCCGTACTCGAAGGTTTTCTCTCCGAGAACTTTGGTTTCCTACTGCATCTAAAATCGGACGTTCCATAAACCTTTCCTTGTCGTCTTGGATTTACTCGTTGTGTTGCAGCAGGCTAAGGCACTCCACAACGGCACCCTGAGCACTTCGCGATGGATTTGTCACATGTTATAAGAATGAAATATTATTATCTTAGTGCTGGCTTTATGCGCACCTGTGTATGCTGTACTTTCAATCGGCTCTTTTCGATTTGTGTTGTGGCCACTAAATAACGCACTGACTCGAGGAATATAAATGCACTATAGTTATCACTATCCAATGCTAGCAATGTCCATGCTAAGTGGGTTGATCTATAAGGCTTACATGTCGTATAATGTTAAGGAAGGAACTGTGGTTGTATGCACAGCAGCTTGACATGCGGCCTGCAAAGTAGGCCATTTTGTTTGTGGATCATAGCTAAAATACCTTTCATTGATTACTTTACTCTGTTTGTGTAGCCAGCTATAGGAGGAAGACATACTGTGGCTGTTTTTCCAATGTAAAGTGTGAGGTGTCCTGCATGTACAAGGGGGTTAACAATTTGTAGTTTATTTTTGTGTTATACCTGCTGGCATTGAACTTGTCCACAGTGTAGACCTGTATTGATGCGGTGCTAAAACTTGACTGGTAATTCTGTACATATAGTTACAAACATACTATGATGAATATTTATTAATCTTTCCCTGGAGATAGCCATGTGCACTTGGCCGGATTCGAACCTGGCGACCTCCGTAGTACTATCACGGCACTCTTCTAACCAACTGAGCTATCAATGTCTGGGTTGTGAAGTAGGAGCGATAGATATCATCTATAAGGTGGTTAGTTCGAACTAGGTGCCATCACTTTCCTAGGGGATAGCTCGGAACGGGGATATTACATATACAATTTATTTGTTTTGAATTTTAATACTTAGTCTCCAGGTTAGACACGGATGAATAGATAGTAATCTTTCCCTGGAGATAGCCAGCGCACACAAGTGTTGAAAAAACCCCATGTGCACTTGGCCGGATTCGAACCTGGCAACCTCCATATTACTAGCACGGTGCTCTAACCAACTGAGGTATCAAGTCTGGGTTGGTAGAGGAGCGATAGATATCATCTATAAGGTGTTAGTTTGAAAGGTGTCCATCACTTTCCTAGCGGATAGCATCAGAACGGTATATTTACAAATACAATTTATTTTTGTTTTTGAAATTTTAACTACTTAACTACTTTTTCTACCTGGAGAACTATTTTCTCTACCTGGAGAGTTATTCTTTTCAATAACATGCATCAAGTCTGAAAAAAGGAGAGAGGGACTGAAGTCAATGAAAGAACACAATTTGGGCAGCAAATTTTGAGCACAACACTGGGACATGATGATAGTCATTGCAACCCCATTAAAGCATTTTTTGCTTCAAGACACAAAAGGTCCTTGAATAAGACTTTGATTTGGCACTTCCTCATGCCAGACTATTTTAAAATTGTTATGTGGTAGTTATAGATTTCTATTGTAGTGCCTCCGTCTGTATGAAAAAAGAGTTTAAAGAGGCCAAAACAATAATTCTCTTCAGGTGTTAGAGCATTTTCAGCCATATACATTTTGCAAGGTTACCAAAAGAAGCTAGGTGCCCTGAAGGTTCAACTCTCCTAACTACCACAAAAGGAGATAGGATCAAAGTTGAGAATGTATGTTATACTGAAAAGGGAAAGGTTTGGAGAGGCTTTTCCCCTTGTTGGGTTTTAAAAGGCCAGAATGGTACATTGGGGAAGGTGTGTACAAGCCAGCCCCTTGTCAGTCCCCTGTTCAAAAAAAGATTATGCTGTAATTCAGTTGGTGTGGTCCTCTGCTCAACATCTCACACCAGGTGTCCAGGGGTGTTTGAAACCAATCGCCATAATTGCATGCTGTTTCTAGACTTTACTACACACATCAGTATTTAAAGGAGCATTCGTGATTTCTACACCGCTTACGACTTACCTATTTTTATATCATCTGAACCATGGCATATAGTATAGCATGTGGCCTCGTATGACATGCAAATGATCTACTTGGAAGAAAATCAGTATTCTTTATTTTCTGTCCCTAAATGGACAAACATTACTACACAGGTGCTATGGGCATCATGATATAAACAAGACGCCTCCACAAATCAATAAAATTTTGGAATTAACCTTTCCTCTGGGAAATTTAGTGAACCGTAAACAAAATAGGAGGAGCACGGATCAGGAAATACACCATTGACTGAAGAATTAAGAACATAAGACCTTTCAAGATGTCTAAAATTCCTTAAATGAGCATTTCATATCCTAGCAGCTGTAGTTTTGTTTATGATTCCATAGGTATCTTCGAGAAAAGGCAATACCCAAAATTTCAGTTGACTCTAATGGAGCGTTTTGATGTTACGAGTAAATGGTAGTATCCATAGGCCACTGTGTTTTAATTTCTGTCTGTTTACGGACAGAAAATACAAAATTACAAATTTCTTCCAATCAAATTTGAATGTAAAATAAGGCACACACACACATGATGTTTAGACCAAGGGTTTAGATGATATAACGTTCTTAACTTTTATGAGGTAAATCAAGAGGGGGAGGGAGAAAGAGGATCACAAAATGCCTCCATGTGGTGCAGTGGATCAGCGCTCGCCTCATAAGCATAAGGTTGTGGGTTCGAGCCCTGATGTCGCCAATGTGTTGTGCACTTGGACAAGTGGCGAACCCCCCACAGCAATATTATATGAGGGAGTCTGGCCCAAACGCCAATGACAGAGAGATGGGCACTCCGCCTGCGGGCGCACCATTTTAAATACTAATATTTTGTGTTAAAAAGAGTATCAAAGTTTGGGTTTGTGTGTGTTTCTGTGTTGGGAATTGACAACTTTCAAATCCTTGAAGTGCATTGCAAGTCCACCTGCACTTTAGTCAAAAGTGACCGACATGTCATGCTCATTTTTGACAAAATGCCTATGCACTTGCAGTGCAATTTTGGAAATGTGAAAGTTGTGAATAGGCTCTATATGTACACGGCCGTATTCTTACTCACGTGGTAGCCTATACGGCAGCTACACCATGTCTACCGTGGCAGCTACTGCACAGTACACACTGGGCTAATTGCGAGGCGGTAGCTGCAAGATAGGGCTTACTAAGTACACAATTATTAGGTGTACAGTAATGTGGCTACTCTGCTTGCTTTAACCTTACCCCCATGGCTACCACCCTGTAGTTTGCCCCCACTAAGTGGAGAGAAGGTGGATATTGAGTAGACAGTACTGGAGTAGAACCAGCTACCACAGTCTACCCCGCAGTTACCACAACGACGCAGTTTAAGATGGAGAAATTTCAGAATGATGGCGCTATACACTTGGGCGCTCTGTTTAGTCTTTTTTTGAACGTTTTTTAGGAAAATGATTGCGAAATTCAAATCGGGCAATCATCAAAAACCCTCATAGTCACGCACCTGTAAATAAACAATGCAAATAATTGCCAAAATATCAAAAAAACAAAATGGCCATGAGAATACCGTGCGCGCTGAGAGCGGTGTACCACCACGTAGCTAACGTCTGCAACAGTGCAGACTGCGTTCTGGTGTACACTATCCATTTATGCGGCAAAAATACAAATCGGAATCCTGGGCGGCGATTGTACGTCTAGTGGGTAGTAATCCATGTCTCTCGGTGGTAGCTGTGTGGTAACTACCATGAAAGAATGGGCCGTGTATGTGTGTGTGGTGTTTGTGGGGGGGGGGGGTCATGTGACTTATCAAGTTGCTAACTTAACTCATAGTGTCTTATGGGATTAAAAGGAAATATTCGCGCTAACAACATTCTTTACGTGAATTAAGAAACATGCGAAAATTTTTTATTTGGTAAGTCTGTTGGATAGCTGGGAAAAAAACGAGTTTACAAACAAGTGAAAACCTAAAAATTGCAGAGCGCGAAAAATTCACACGCGGAATTTACACTTTTGCAGTTTGGTGTATGTGGACTATACTTCTGACCAAAATCAAAATTGCATGTATCATAACATTACAACTTGCACTAGGTTCATGGTATTATAAGCCCTCCAAAATATATTTGAGTGAAAGGTTTTTGCTTGAATGGGTCAAAAGGCTTCTTGTGTGATGAAATCTTGTGTATTAGAAGGCCATGTGTCTTGAACTGCCACCACCCAAAAAAGGTGGTGCGTTACTTTTTTTTTCTTCCCAAATTCGAGACTTGAATGCAATTGATGATACTCTGCCAAACCTGAAGGTATTAATTGCTAAATGCTTTTGGTTTCTCATTTTAAAGCTAAATAAATGCCCTCTCATCCCTGCATGGGAATACTCTAAGCATTTTAATGATGAAACCGTGACTAAAAGAATTCATGATGGGCAGGGTGGTGGAGGCGGGGGGAGCGAGGCGGGGGAGCGGGGCGGGAGCGGATACACCAAACTCTAATGGAAGTTAACATTTTTCAGTGTGTATATCTGTCATTTTACTTCTTCTGCAGACTAAAATTTGATTTATGTTCTATTCAGCCTCTAAATGATGTAATATGAATAGGAACCGGACATTAATATTAAAGTAATTGACAACATTTAATTACAGTTCTTAACAGTACCGAGTCATGCTAAGTGCAAATGCCAACAATACTGCGTCAGTGGTAGAAGCTTGCCTATGTTAAACTAAGTAACCAAGGCAGTTATTGCCAAGGACTGTAAACTGCATGCTTTTGGAATTAAACTTGGTCAGAGAGGAGGGCCCCTTTATCTGACCAATGGATGACTACCTAACATTGTGACATTGTATGATACATCCACTTCAGGACAATTATTGGTCCAGGTATATACACTTACTATGTGTTGTTTTTCAATTTGTTTTTTTTTTTCAAAGATATTGAAATATTACCAGTTCAGTAATTATATCGTAAACGCTGGTGAAAATGTAGCATTTTATTGGCTGATGCCCGGTTCAATGGGTAAATGGCTCACGTCATACGCGTTTTGCTACGTTCGCGCACACCTGCCAATGAGAGTCTCTTGTGCGTATGATTGTTGCGTTCAAACGGGTTGTTCGATTGTTGTAACTGGTTGGTGACAGTCCTGTCTGGTTGCCTTTTTAATAACCATTAAAAGTATCGCGAATTGGAGTTAAAGATGACCTTAAATGTTGAAGCTTGTTTTCAGAGAAAGGTATGATTTGGGAAAACCGGTACTCTCTTACGACTAATTGAAACGGCGACAACATATTTCTGCATGAAGAACGTGGCCTTCGGCCTTGTTCTGTGCACTTAAAATAATGGTATCGCCTTGGTTTCATCGTCGTAAAGAGGGAGTACTGGTTCCCAAAATCATACCTTTATTCTCTTAATCATACCTGGAGTGCAATGATAAGGGAGAAAATGGACTCAATGACCTTCTCCAGTGGTAGTGATATTTTTCGCTCAAATTCAATACACAAAGGTATTAAATGTTTGCTTTCGTGTATCTTATTGTGAAAAGGCATAACCCACACAGTTATACATTTTAAGAAGGAAATTGATGAGGGAATTAAATCTGAAGAGAAATAAGTGTAGGGGTCAATGGGGGTGAGATATGGCTCTTAAAAGAAACATATTTTTTGTTCCTGAAAGTGAAATGTGTTCACCATTAAAGTGCTTGTACTCACCCTACCCAATTTGTAGTGGTCATATTTGAAATCCTCATGAAATTTCCTTTAGAAAATGTATACTTTTGTTATAGGTAGGGTTGATATTAATTCCGAGTATGCTAACTTGAAGCGCGATGATAGACTGCAATTTTCTTAGAATCACACATGTAACGCTATGGGTGGCGAGTTCAAGACACATGGCCCAAATGGAGTTGTGTGCAAAATGTGTTAGGGGATAAAAAAGGAATGTCAGCTATACTTGCACATGCATTGCTCTTTCATTCTAAACATGGCATTATAACTAGGTGTATGGGATTAGTTGTGAGAAAAGGAAACATTTTTGCTCTGTGGACCGTAGATGATGTTAGGTCTATGTGTTGTACAAAAGTACTTTAGGCAGGGAAATCCAAGTATTGGAGTGGGGGAGGGGGCATTTTAAAATGAATGCAGAGATTTGATATCACAAAGACAATTTACTGCATATTGCTTGTGTGAATTAACTTAGTAAAAATGGACGTTAGTCTGTTTGTTTTAATTAAAAACGACCACAAAAGTTGTAATTGGCAAGCTATTTTATTTTGGAAAAGTCTACTTGTGAGTTGTGATGTTTAATTGGGTTTTATTCCCACAAGGTCTAAATCCTACTTTGCCCCTTTTTGGTCCAATCCTGTGTGATTTTGGCCAAAATTGGGAAGCAAACTACATTGAATTTGGCAAAACATAGCTTGGTCTATAAATGGAGAATTGGGACCAAGTGGAAATGGGCAAATGGGATTGGACAAAATGAAAATGAACAAATGGGACTGATAACAAATGAGATTGGACAAAATTGGAAATTTGGACAATGGGACTTGAATACAAATGGTATTGGACAAATGGGAATTGTACAAAATGGGTATTGGACAAAATTGGAACTAGAAAAACGGGATAGGAACAATGGATTTGATGAAACAAAAAGGGAAATGGAGAAAATGGGACTTGAAACAAATGGGATTGTGCAAATGGAAATTGGACAAAAATGAATGGAAAAATGGCTTGACAAAATGGGAATTGGACATAATGGGATTGAACAAATGGGATTGGGCAAAATTAGAATTGGACATAATGGGTTGGAAACAAATGGGATGGAACAAATGGGAATTGGAAAATTGGGATTGGAACAAATGGCGGAATGGAAATAATGGGATTGGAACAAAGGGGAATTGGACCTACTGGGATGGAACAAATGGGAACTGGACATAATGGGATTGGAACAAATGGGAATTGGACATAGTGGGATTGAACAAATGGGATTGGGCAAAATTGGAATTGGACATAATGGGATTGAACAAATGGGATTGGACAAAATGGGAATTGGACAAAATGGGACTTGAAACAAATGGGATTGGGCAAAATTGGAATTGGACATAATGGATTGGAACAATGGGAATTGGACAAAATGGGAATTGGAACAAATGGGATTGGAACAAATGAAAAGTTACCAGATATTGAAGGTGCATTGAACTCATTAATTTCAGCAGATATCCTTGAATAAAAATCCAACGTTTCATTTGATCCTGATAGTGTGATTTGAGTAGCTTTTTATGTCCTATATTTGACAGTGCATTCTTATTCAGTGGGCGGGGTTAGTAAGCAAACACACAATATCATTGGTTGTTGCCTATCTTATATGAGACGATATTAGATATTGCGTCGTCGCGCAGGTGTTTACGCGCGCGTGTATAAGGTTACGCAGTGCACGCAGCTAGTACGGGTTGGTTCATTTTTGACAGCGGGGGAATATTTTTGCCCTTTTAACTAATATTATTGAAATAAAAATATTTTCGTTGATTAAAACAACCAAAACTAAATAAGAATGAGTGCGCCGGCATCCACTACTCAAAATATTGGACTGCCCATCCAATATGACACGATATTAGATAGGCAAAACAACAAATCCTATCTTTTATTCTCTAAGTATCAGACGCTCTTGTTAATATCTGTCCATTTATAGACCCCAAAAATAAATAACCTAAATAATCTGCAGGCAAAGTTAGGCATACATGTACATAGACAGTGCTTTTGTGCCCCCCTTTTAAATGAGATAAAAATTGACAACTTTTTTTGGTAGTCCAGAATTGGAAATATTTTATGGCTCATAAAATGGCCTTAGGCTTAGTATAAAACAACTGGTTTGCCAAACATAACTTTTAAGTTCAAATATTATGACATTAATACTGATAAATTTACTAACAACCTAAAGTATTCATGCTGGATAATGTCTAAAGTATTCATGCTTCAAACGTCTGTGCACGGCAAGTGAAAGAGTGCTAAATTAAATAAATAATATAATTGCAGTTTTGTTGTTCTATATGTTCTAATTGTACATTTTACTTAGATGAAACACAAAAATAGAAGTAAAATAGGTAAACACCCTGAACCAGACCACCCAAATTTATTACTGCTTTTGAAGCAGTGACAGTACAACATATTAATAACACACAGCATTGGTTCAATTCAACAGTACATGCTGTACTTCAGTCTATCCCTTCACTTCTGTCAACATATTGTTCACATTTTGCGCTTTCTTTAACATTGACCGTCCTCTTCGTGACCCGGGTATGAAAACAACATGTTGATCCCCTGTGGGGACTAACAGAAAAGGGTCATGTCACCAATTTTTTGTCCTCCGACAGATTTCTCTTTTCTGAAAGTAAATCCTTGAGGCGTACAATTGTGATTCAAAGAAATGACCTGGCACCTCTGTGCACCTCCCAATATGGAGTAGAAGTCTATTCCATATGCTGGCATGCCTGCTGCTGCAAATAAGATTATGTTGTAGATCTTTAAGATGTACTGCTAGTGCTGTGTTGACCTTAGGCAGGCGTTTGGGGGCATGGAGGGGAGTCATTCAGGTGGGTGTTGGATTTGACATCATGTAGTGAGTCCTTCTATCTGTCCTTTGTGGTAACAAACTAGGGCTGCCAACTGTTTTGACAATTTTTCAACAAAAAAAAAGATTTGTGGGAAAGTAAATTGTATTTTGTATATTAGTCTATACTCGATCATGCCTAAAAGCAAGCAGTGAATATTTAAGGGTAAACGCCCGATAAATATGGGAGGGAGGGAGGGAGAGAGGGAGAGAGAGAGAGGGGAGGGGAGGGGAGAGGGGGGAGAGGGGGAGGGAGGAGGGGTGGGAGGGAGAGAGGGGGAGGAATGACGGGAGGGCAGGGAGGGACATGCCTCTGACGGGGAATGAAGAACCCAATAACCAAAAATTGCCAAAACCCTTAATCAAGATTATTAGACTCCATAAGCTGAAAAAATGTGCCTGTAATATCTGCATACTTCTATGAATTCAAACCAAACTTGAGTCATAGGTGCAATATGGGATCCCTCATTTGTTGATGAGGTCAAAGGTCATGCTAGGTCAAGTTGTAAGATACACTGAAGATGTAAAATTTAAAAGTTGAAGTTCAATTGGAACCAAACTTGGTTTGAGATTACACTCACTGTCATTTGTTCTTGAGGTCAAAGGTCACATCAATGTCAAAGGTCATATGAGGCCTATCATTCACAAACCGTGACTGCAAGTGACACAAGTGGTCCAAGGACCACAATATTTTTTGTTTTTAGATATTTTTGGCATTATATAGCATTTTTCTATTGAGCATCCAGTATTTTGCCGGTGAGATATTTCCCTGGTAAATCGTGTACGATAGTAGAGGGAGGGCAATTTCTACTGGAGCGAGCATTCGGGGAAAATAGCCGACTTCAGCGACCCAAGTGAAATTTGCCGGGTAGAGATCATTCACAGGTCAATATTGCAATGCATTGTGGATTGACCCCCGTCCGGGGAATGATAGCACAGTTCAGTAATATTACATTGTTGATTCATGATATTTCACCCAAAATCTGATGTCCAGTTAAGCGAGATGCTTAACTTCAGCACCAAGCATTACGCTATAGAACACAACGAGCATGGCGTAATATAATGGCACTTAGTTGTTTTGCTGCTCCATAATCAACCCGTGTGTTGTTGATCTAATTGTAAGCCACGCCGCGCAGTTGCTTCAGTGACCCAGTCAATTTCCTGTTTCTCTACTGCATGCGCACTGATGCGGAATGGGATCTTTTTCTATTGACGTAATCCGGTATGTTCTTGGGTAAAAATCCTTCCAAAACAAGGATGGTTGCCAGAGAGAATTTCCCCAGTAAAAAGTAGCAAATACCAGAGAAGGTCATTTTCTATTAACCAGTTTTAATCCTTTACCCGGTTTGATCCGGAAAATATTGCTCAATAGAAAAACGCCTATATTTGCATCTTTAATTGAATGTGCTGAAATATAAGGGAGGGGGGTTGACAATGTCTGATTCAAATTTCGTAATGATTTTCATCATTAATCAAATAACCACAAAATGCTAAACAGGAACCCAAGTGTTTAGCTTCACCATTTTGTTTGCTTTAGATCAAAATGGCAGCTGCGTATCTACTCCAATACTGTACGATACACCATTTCAACATCTCCACCTAGTGGGCAACTAGGCCTATAGGGTAGCCATTAGTGTAGGTATTGTAGAGTAGACAGTCAAAGACAACACATCACTGTAATTTCGCTGAGTAGAGCACTGTTAGGTCAACTGCTCATGCTAACTTTGGTTTGAGCATGCTGGATCACATTGATACAACACAAATCCTATGGCTCATCATTCGGAACAGGTGGCAGAAGCCAAGGCTTGAACCACTGGATACTATAATGGGCACTACATCAGTGAATGTGTTACTTTGGAAAGTCCCCTATCTTGCAGCTACTGTATTGCAACTAGCCCAGTGTGTTACTGTGCATTGAGCTGCTGCGGTAAAGACCATGGTGTTAGCTGTAAGGCTACAATGCAAGTAATATTCCGGCCATGTAGTTTTCCATATCGCGTTAGTATCACACTCCCCACCTGTAAAACCGTGGGAATTGGTTTACACACAGCCTTGCCGATAGCAGATAAGATAAGACAAATAGCACCCAGTTTTGTTTGCTATTTGGCCTCCATTGAATGGTGATTAACAACTGATAAACGAAGTATGGAATGTAAGGTCAATATGGGATCACTGTACCTTCACAGCTGTATTTAAATTCAATTGAAGCTATCATGCTTTAGAACAGTAATTATGCAGCACCATGTTTGTTAGTAAAGCTTGGAATATTTAGGCATAGAGCTGTAGCCACAACCCTAACCTCTCCTACACTTAATACAGTATGATGCAAATGTGTATTCAAGTGTACACACAGGCACCCAAATTGGTGAGCAGCCAGCAATCATTGGTGACCTACCTGGCCATGCATCAGTGTACTAGCTTTTTGCCAGGGGGGGAGGGAGGGGGCACACAATATTCAAGTAAAGTTGGGGGAGCATAATTAAAGTTTTTGTACAGTATAGACCTATTTTTTTTCACACTGTACTTTGTTAGCGTGTGCAGAAAATAAAACTAATTCCACATTTTCCACGGTGGCCGGGGGAAGGATTCTCCACAAGGGGAGAAGCTGATTGTGTTCCAGCGATTATTGGAACATGTGTCTCTGATTAAGTGTAATTTACATGTTCTATGAATTAGTAAAACAAACAGCAATGTTTCATTTTTCATTATCTTTGGAATAAGACCTATCCTTTTGAAGTATGATTCATAATCGGAATGATTAGAATACGTTTCATGATTGTGGAATATGTTCCTTGATTATTGGAATGTATACCTCATCATATCTATTTTTGGTACACATGATCCTGACATTTTGATCCAAGGCAAGCAGGCACAGATTTATGCATATGATTGTTTTGGGTCGTTTTTCTCTCTTTAAAATTTGTAAAATAATTGCTGATTACATTTGCTGTTGTCATGATGACAAAAAACAACCAAAGAAATATGCAAAAGAACAGCAAATAAAATGTAAATACAATAAGTGTTTTTAGACTTATTGTATTCTCCCTACACATGTGCTAAAACTCTGGATACGCCTGTGGATGAACCTATAAAAGCTGTGAACAAAAAATGTCGCCCTCTTTTGTGTAATATTGTAAGTTCAGGAGTGGGTAGCGGTAAGACACACATGCCAACCGAACAGCAACAGTAAATTCAAATCAGTATCAATATCCGGTTTTAACCCCCCTCAACACCTCTTCCCCCCTCCTAACACCCAACGAGTGAACTAATTCATTTTCAAAGACTAAACAGTAGGAGGCCGCTCTTATGGCATATCAGATAAAGACTTGACTAAGGCCATATAGAGTCAAAAATATTTTAAAATCTAAGTCTGTCTGTCTGTCCGTGTTAAATGACTTGTGTAGATTGGATGATGTAACTTGGTGGAAAGAAGCGGGTTGATGAGTTCGTGACCTGATAAGATTTAGGGCGTAAAATAATTATCGTTAATTAAGGGGGGTTCCAGGGACCCAACCTAATTATTCGAATGAAGCTGTGGGCGGATTATTGGAATTCATAAATCAGACAATTAGCAAAGGACTCCTGAAAAATTTGATTGCCGAACCGAGAAATCGCAAAAAAAAATCAAATGTTGTGGTACTATGACCCCCCCCCCCTTGGGCACTTAAGTGTTAAATATGCATAATTGTGTATCGCATAAAACAGGTATACATGGCTATATTATCGGGTCACCCATCTTTAATAGAGTTAATGTGTTGTAATAATTGCATTATGTAAGATAATTCAAAATGTTAAAATTAACGTAGGAGAGATTGTATCTTCCACATAAGCTAAGGCCACCCTTTCAAACACCAACACCAACAAATGTGGTCGTTTACCATCAATTAAAAGGGACCACTATCAGTGATTTGCTAAATCAGAAAAAATCGAAAAAATAATCAAAAATCAGCTTTTTGACGTATGTTCATGTATAGGTATCCTAACATTACCCTACAATGATAGGACCAGAAGTGCAACGTAATAAGACACAAAATTGGATATTTGGTTATTAGTGTCCGTTCGGACAATTAATACAACACGTAATTTGAATGGAGATTCGTATCTTTGAACACTGCCGTTCCTTTTCGTCAAGTCTTCAGTTGGAAAACGTAACTTGTGAGAATTCTACTTATCACTTTTAGCGATTCCTGCAAATTCAAAATATATTCTGTATGACGTCTCGTGGATCCTTAGGTCAGAAATACCTTTCAAACACAAATAAATGAGGCTTATGCACAAGTGATCTAAATTTTACACAAACAGATTTTATGATTTGAATGGTTCAAGAATTTGGTAGTCCAAACCATTACATAAAATCAACATACACAATTACACACAATTTAACAGATTGATCCCTAATGTCCCCAAGAATGCAGTTTAATGTCCAAAAGAAAAGCGTTGCAGTTCAACGATGATTGTCCTCACCGCGAAGGACATTCAAAATGACCACGCACAAGTTCTACAACAAACTTCCTCAGGTAATTATATTCCAAGGGAATCTTCTAATCAGTCATGAAGGTAATCTTGTCCACCAGTTCAAGACGACAAGGATAAATTAAGCCCTCGACGATAATAAATCCCCAGTATATCAGTCCAAGATTAAATCACCACGATGTCTATCTGTCCACAATTTGGATCCTACTTTGATTCCCAGCACTTTGGCTACAAAGACGACAGTTAGAATAATTAAAGCAACTCTGCTACATGACTTATATATCCTGGGCACTTTACAGGTTGCTCCTCAGGCAGAGTCAAACTAGCTATCTTCTAGCAACTTGTTACTAGTGATGCTGGCAGAGAGTCATTCCAGTTATAGTATTTAAATACTCACAGATAGATTCCCCCCTCCAACAATAATCATTACATCATTCTTATGCATTAAACATAACCTTACACTAGCTGACCAATCTGAATTCATCACCCGAATTACATCACTCATATATATAACTCTGTGGGGGCATTCCCTAGGTTCTGCAATGTTTTGAACTCAAAACATAAACAAGTTTCTAAGTTTAGCATCCGTGGGGAATTCCCCACTCCCCCTACTGTGCAATCTAAACAGGTGGACTTAGCAAAACACTCTTGGATCCCTTTTCTCTCTTTTATAGTAAACAAAGTGCGTTTCCCGTGAGAAAATCTTTCTCAAATAAAATTTGAAAAATAATATTTTTAAAAGTTTAATCAGAAAAATGGAGGCCATAGACATTTCTCTCTTTCGGATAAATCACTGATAGTGTCCTTTAACTTCATAGCAAGGCCAAGATAGTTTGTAACATATGGCAGTTTAATTTTTACAAGTGATAAAATTATAATATTGTTTTGAAAGTTTACATAAATAGGGCCCTATCCATCACTTATTTTTTTAAAATTACAGTGTGACTATAATAAAATTTTAATCAGACTCTGTAAATTTTCATTCCATGAATCTAATCGTGTTCAAAGCAAACATGTTGGTATGTATGTGTGCATGTTTCAGCAGAAGTTTAATTCTTAGTGGCCCTGATCTCTTCATGTAACTGTAAAGTGATTTCTAGAATTGTATGTCCCCAGGTCCCCGCATGGGAAATTTCTATTTGATAATCATTGAGTTATATTTTTAACACTTGCCTTAGCCATCTTTTTTGTGTTTTTCCTTGGCAACAGTTTTGTTTGTTTGCTCAGCCCAATGTAACAAATGTTGGCAGGTAATGTAAGCCAGAATGGGCCATTCATCCAAAGTTGTATTGTTTGAAGTTCATAGTTGGATTCGGTGATGAGAATCGTGGGATCTCAGGGTTGTCATTAATTCCCAAGCTATCTTCATTATGACCTAACTGATGTAATAGTCTCCATTCATTTAAAAGGAAGTACACATAAGCTATTTATTGAAGAATTTAGGACGCCTCAAAAGTTTGTCTCTAAACTTTTATTGTATGTTTGTTAGATTTGCTTGTCACTAACTATGTCCATGGAGGTGTTTTTTTCTCATTGCATTGTTGGCAACTGGCAATTTTTTTTTGACACACTCAAAACCTACACAGTAGATTTTTTTTCAGGAAGAGTGGGAATTTAGAAACATGTTGAATATTATTGATGTGTTTAAAGGTGCGTGTTCCGAATCGTCTTTTGGACTCGCTGAATTTTTAACCTGAAGTAGTATCGATTTTGATATCACGAAAGTGCCGTATTTTTTTTTTTTTCCTCATTGGTCCTGGTGCCTGAAATTTGTAGCCTTCAAATCCATTTTCATTCCC
>JAMKCH010002452.1:0-125135 GCA_023653785.1 Ophioderma brevispina
TGAAAGACCCTCACACCAGAGAGGCAATTGCTATCATCCCCGGACTTGGTCAGAGAATTGCTGACCAACCCTTATAATGTGTACATAGATTGGGTCAAGGTCACATGACATTCAATTATCACCGCATATATACATCGTGCTGTTCTAAAAGCAAGAAAGCACACAATCGTGCCAGTTTCTTTCGTTTCTTCTTTGTTTGTACCTCACTTAAAATGCTACTAGGGCCAGATGCTTGGTCGAGATTGTAACGAGAATCGGTGCACAGAACCCCTGACCCAAGGTTTATACAGTGTTCACATTTTTGACCTAGGGGTCATGCGTAGGGTCAACAGCGGTCAATGTCGCGCTAACACCCTTTTTCCCTACTTCTCCCACAGTTTGCATGTGCTATCAGCTGATCCATTCGGTCCACATTGATTGCTAGATGCCTGGCCATATTGCTTGTTCACAATTTTGAATCCAAAGTCATTTATTGGCCAAAACGGGCAGTCTCTCTAATCCCTCTTAATATTTCAAATGCTACTCAGTGTTACACATTAACGTGACCTTGACCAGACTTCTTCAAATAACCACCTGACCCAAGTGCCACACTTTGTGTTACAGACATTAGGGGTCAAGGTCACACAAGGTCATTAAGGTCAGTCGCTCTACCCTCCTTTTTGCTGTTTCGCCACAAATCAATTGCTATAATCACTAGACATTGGTAAGAAGAACCGCTGACTCAAGGCCCATATGAGGTGCTTACAGATTGGGTCAAGGGTCACGTAGGGGTCAATTTTTTTTATTACAGGTCAAGTCGCTCTTACCCTCCTTTTGGCTGTTTCTGCCATAAAAAAAGAAAAAAGAAAAAAAAAACAAAGAAAAAAAAAAAAAAAAAAAAACAAAAAAAAAATCACTTGCTATAATCACTAACTTGTCATAAGAACACTAGACCTAAGGCCCCATATGGTTTCAGCATATTTGGGTCAATGGTCACCTGGGCCGATCCAGGGCATTCTTTGAAAATCATTGGAAAGACCTCACACGCAGATATCAATTGCATACTCACCGTACTTGGTCGAAGAATTGATGACCAAACCCTTGACTGTGTACATAGATTGGGGTCAAAGGTTACATGACAGTCACCGCATGATATACTCGTGCTTTCTAAAGCACAATCGATGCCTAGTTTTCTCTTCTTTTTCCTTTCCAAATGCTCCTTAAAATCCCTTACTAGTACCAAACTTTATACCCCATATCACCAAAGTTGGTCAGAAGAACCGCTGACGACAAGCTTCATATGGGGTGTAGCCAGATTGGGGTCAAAGGTCACGTAAACCGGAAGTAGCCGCATTTTTGATAACAATCTTTTAAAGTCTACTTGTCCTACAGAAAACAAGTTATAGATTCCAAATTTGTTTCACAAGAATCCTCAGACCATCCTTCTTAAGGATGTACACAGATAAACGATCAGAGTTTCATAACATCAAAATGGCGGCCACTCTAATTAATATGCAAACATGCTATATCTCAAAACGATAAGACGTGGATGTGATGTCTGTGCAAATGTTGCGGATAGAGTTTAGACGCATCATATACAGAATATTGTCTCCAAGGGTCATCTGTAGATATCAAATAGCTAATTAATATGCAAAACACTCTAACTCATCAACCACTTTGGTATACAAATGTCATATTTGGTCACAAGAACCACTGGATAAAGCTCTATTATAAACTGTGCTCACAACATGGGGTCAAAGGTCAAATGGGCTCATCTAGGGGTCAAACTGAAAGACTCTTAATGACTAATCTAATTAGCATCGTGATGGCATCGATGATTAGAAAGAGAGTCACATGACCCCCCCGCTCTGTGCCCCATCGTTTAGGGTCAAAGGTCAAAATATGCCAAATATTATATTGGCCCAATTGCAAAAATACAGTATACCAACTTGTAAGGATTAATGAAAGAGAAATAAGAGTCTATAGCAGTTGACCCTGTATTGCAATGATTTGGGTTCAAAGGTTAAATTACCAAATGTGCAAAATCCACACTAAGGTGTCCGTGCTCTTTTGAGCACGAAACTGTCTCTATTATTCTTTTGTTTTTATTTTCGCATTTTCCTTGACTAAAGAGAAAAAACATAGAACGCGCCATACAATAAGCCATCTAAATTGAAACCTTTCCAGGGAAATGTAACCGCACTGAAGTACGATTTTTTTGCATTCATCCTCGAGTAAAAAGATTTTATGTTGGTTTTTGAGGTGATTTGCCGGACTCGCCAGACAACAATACTTTAAATGGAATAATGCGGTTTTCAAACAACCAAGGGTTACTTGACCTGAAAGGGGGGGGAAGGGCGGAAGTAGTGAAAGGGAGCGCTGCAATTAAATATAAATCCATCCCCCGACACCTAAAGTACAGGACTATATTATAGGTGAAGCGGGTTGGGACTCTAATACCTTACGTTTAAGAAACCAATTCCTAATAGCTCCTATATCGCTTGGTTATTCCTCATGTAAGTAGATTAATAACCTTTTTCTTTCTTTTCGAATAATGCAAGGCCTTTACCAGCTAAAGAAATTTCGGCTCTTGCAACCCAGGTTAGGTTGCCATTCATACTGGGTCATACAGGCGACGCGAGGCGAGCGCAAAACCGAACCCCCCGGCCCGATGTGCGCAAAATGCCCCCTATCTCTGCCCAGGTTGACCTTGAAACATTATCTGTGGTACACCCAATATTAAGGCATGATTCAGGGTCCTTAGGAAAAATTTTGGGTTTATAGCCTCCTAATTGCGGAGAAGAAGGATTTTTTCTTTTCTAGATTTTTGCCACCAAAAAATTAATATTTCTCTTCAAATTCACTTGAACCCAAAATCTGGTACACCTATTTGAGGGCTGGGTCAGTGTCCTCTGATTGAATTGGCTTAAATTGGCAAAAGCGTTTGGCACTAGAATCATTTTTAATCTTTCAGCGACGGACGTGTTGCCGAAGAAGAATAAGAAGAAAAGAACTAGACGACTCCAGGATACTATGCCCGAGTTTCAATGACCTTTGACCCGTTAACGATTGCTCACAGAGCGGGGTCGCTGTGGACTCTTTCACTTTTCATCGATGCCTACAAGATAGCATGCTAGATAGTCAATTAAGCTTCTTTTATATTTGACCTCTAGATGACCCCATTTTGACCTTTGACCCCATTTGTGCACATAATAATAGAGCTTTTCCCGTGGTTCTTGTGAACCTTTGACATATATATCTACGTTGGTGACGAGTTTTAGGCGTTTGTTGATATTATTAGCTCATTTGCATATCTTGCACGTGACCCCTGGGGCCAATATTCTGTCACAAGATTTGTCTGCGACAATACCGCAACTTTTGCACAGCATTCACCTATCCAAGTGTTCTCGATTTTGAGATTATCAATTTTGCATATTAATTAGATAATCCGCCATTTTGAATGTTCATGATTCCGATTTAATTCTGTGTACAAGCTGTATACACTTACCAAAGACGATGCTCATGCGAAATTTTCGTATGTAGCGCCCTAATCTGTAGAAAAGTAGGCCTCAAAAGATTTTTAGTTTTTGACCTCTATTGACCCCTCAAAGGTCAAAAGATTTACACCCCTGATGTAGCTTGGTCAGTGGTTCTTCTGACCAATTTTGGTAAATCGCCCCCCCAAGCCGTTTGCCAGAATAAAGGCGAAAACCGATGGTATGGAAAGAAGACGAAGAAAAATAAAAGCACAAGCAGAATACTATGCCGTAGAACCTGGCATAGTAAGAAACAGACAGAATGACAAATAACCAGACCGTGCTACGCACAGGCGGTTAAGAAACAGGACCAAATACAAGAACCAGCGTGCTACGCACACGGAGGTTAAATAATTACTGTGCATTGGACCTATGCAATTTAATCAATTACGTTGGTTACGCTGCCTACGTAGGGACGAATTTTGGTTGGGACGAACAGATTATCCCTTAATTAGACCAATATTAAAGAATGACTGGACTACAAGGGTCGATATGTCAATCGTGTGATGTTTTAATGGGAGTCTATGTTGGTAGCTGTCAATCAACAATTTGATCTAGCGGGCCGAGATCGCCTCGCAAACGCACTTTAACATCAATAAGAAAAAGTGGGGGTTTCAAAGTTTCCAAAAACAGGGGCCTGTTTTCAAAATGTTTGAAAAGAATTACTTCAAAAATAATTACAATTGGCTCACCGGTACGATTTAAATGAGATTTGGACTATAGAAACAAAACATCTATGGAGGTTATGTTAATTTGGGTCCTATAGGCCAATGAGTGTGGTGTTTGTATTATGTCACAAATTAAATTTTGTTCCATGTGTGTATTTTGTTTCACCCTGTGAATCCCAATTGTGCTCTGTTCACCCTGTTGTTTGGTCTTTGAAAGCTTTCATTTCTTGTATATTTGTCTGACACTGTCCCTCTGTTTAGTGTCAGCTGCCCACAACATCTTTCTTTTCATGTACTGGGTGTTAATTCTTTTGTTGTCTAGTGGGTGCTTCTGTTAGTGATTTTGAAGTTAGTGTGATCATGACGGCTGTGAGGGATGGATGTTTGCTGGTGGTGTGTTGTGGTCTTGAAACCAAAGAGGTTCTATATAGGATAGAGAGGCAAAACGTTACGTAATCTTTGAAAATTCACGTCTCGCGTTTTGCCGACCACAAAGGAAAACCTAGAGTACCAACAATAGAAAGCAATGGCTGCCTCCGCTTCTCCACATACTGTGGGTGCAGCTTTGCATATGCACTAAACGGTAGTGATACAAATTAATGATGTGTAGAGGTGGCCAGGTGTAAAAATAGTGTACCTGGATCAATGTGCTCAGATACTCTTTTTTCTCAGTATGCAATGAGCGCTTAGGTGAAATGATGGATTCATTGAGGCGGTTTATTTAAAATTCAAGACGACTGATGTGTCATTTCATTCGTTGTGTAGCCATGGTAGGACAAAATTTAACCACCCAATAGCACCCAAAACAAACATCCAAACAAACTGATGATTTGGCGGATTGTTTGTATTGAATACATTATGTGGTATACAAGCACCCAAAATGATAATTATCCGTGCAATATTCAAAATGTCAGCGCCCAGCACGGACGACTGGTTTTGAATGGGTTTCAACCCCTTGGATGAAACCAAAATTCGCATGTAAAAAAACTTACCTAACTATGAAGGTAATAATTCTTTCTCTTTCGGTCCTATAGCGATAAACTGTGAAGGTACCACCTTCGCCGGGTTAGGGGGAGTTATGCCGTCAAAGTCGGAAGATAAGGGGTGGCGGGGGGGGGGGGAGGGTTGCCACACAAGAATATTTTATGGGGCATTTTGAAAATATTATGGACAGTATGGCTCTAAAAACTCTTTGTTTATGTAAAACTGGTCATTTTTCCATCATTTCGAGCCAAAAACGACATGAAAATCTGATACTTCCTACCCTTTTAGCCCAAAATTGGATTTTCGCCTATTTTCTGTGGAAAATGTCAATTTTGCCGACTCGCAGACTCTGAAGAGTCATAGTGACGCAATACTAGGTATGTCGGTACGTTCGTTCGTCGTTGTTCGTGCAAGTCCAAAATCACAGTCGAAGATCCGTCGGGACGGATTTTGGTATCAATGGGAAGAGGAAGGACCATAGTCATCCACTATTAAAATCATAAGCATCGGATGATTTATAATAAAGTCTCGAGGGGGTGGTAACCCCCCTTGGTAATCTGTGATAAAAAAAAAGGTAAGCCGCGGGTTAATTTATGTGTTTTACCATCCGATAGCCCAGTTTGTTGGCGAGCCGAATAACTTGAGGATGCCAGACTAAACACTGAAAAATTTTAAATTTTTGGGGTATTTATTGATAATAGGATAGCGTGAGTTTTATCCACAAAATCGGTATCCAGTACCATGTAAACCAAAGAACTACATTTTACAATAGGAGATCCTGTAATTTACAATAAAAAAGGGGAAATTTAATTTAATTTGAAGTAAGTTGGCAGCCATTTGGAATAAGTGGCCCTCTGCATTTGCAGCCGAATCTTGAGTACCATGCAAGCTAATTTCAAAGGACAGGGTTTGGAATGACGGAACCACTGTGAAAACGTTAACATGACACAACTCAGATCTCTTGAATATAAATAAGGTGAATTTGCGGCCTTTTGGGTGGGGTGGGGGGGCCATTTTGGATTTTTGAGACGAATCCTTGGTCGCCTCTAACCTAATTTCAATTAGCTTTAGGTTTAAGATGACGCAACTGCTGTAAAAAACTTTGACAGGAAAAGAGCCAAGAACGCGGTAAGGGTAATAAAGGTCATTTTGGCAGCTTATTTTGATTTTTTGACGCATCTGGATTTGGGACGATTCGGAGTGGCTCTTGGGCCGATTTCAATGGGAGAATGCTCAGAATGACAGAATCACTAAAAAAAGAATTTGAACAGGAAAACTTGAAGAGGGTATTAATCCATTAATGCTATTTGGCAGCCATTTTGGATTTGGCGCCATCTTTAAATTTGGGGCAAAATTCTAGGTGGCCGACCCCAAGCTTAATTTTCAAAGAGTATGGGTTTCGAGAAACAAATCACTAGAAAACCTTGACTGAAAAATGGCAGTTTTTTCCGTGGCTGGGACCTGTCTAACTGTCATGATAATCAATTGACGTAACTGTGTTTTCTTTTACACGTATTTTACGTGAGAAGCAACCTGTCGTTGATGCTGTTAGGGACGGTCAAGAATTTTTTTTCATTATTATATCTTCCAAAGTTATCTCCTTAGGCTGTAGATCCAACATGTACCTTATTTGTGTTTCAATTTATATTGTTGACAGATTTGTCACGTTAGTTTATTTTCGTTTGCGGCAAATGTGTAATGTCTCATCTTTTTTCCTTTGACTTTCCTTTTTCGGTATTAAATTTTTTTTGGGTGAGGATGTGCAGTGATGGTGTCCGTATTGCGGTCTGTTAATTATTTTATGGCACTCAATGATGATTTATGATTTGTTAAATCAGGAAACGTAGAATACAAAAATATGATTTGCATTTCTGATCCAAAGTATTCGTATCACTAACAGACTAACTCTAGCAAGTGGTTAAGTCCAAACGCCGCCTAAAAAGACAAAATCGGTCATTTTTAGTCATATTTGTCCCTACGGATACTACTCGATGTTAAACTTTACGTTGGCCTCCAGGGTTTTTCCCCCACATTCGTATCTGTCTATGATCATCACCTCAGCTACGTGCGGCTTTGGTTTCAAACACTTTAATATTATGCGGTTGCGGTTATAATTGCATTGGATTTGTTCTGTCGTGTGTTGTCTTTTTCATTTGGTCCTATTTTCGGCTTTGTTTAAATGTACTTTAATTTTTTAGTCTATCGCGTTATTGTTGCTGAAGTGATATGTCCATATTACTAATAAACTGATTCTTCAGTTATCGTTTATGTCCTGAAGGTGGTGATCAATGCAATTTGTTGTTCTTCTTCTGTTTGTTATGTAAGTCCCGGAGCTTCAGGGTAGGCGCTCCAACATAATGTCCTAACACAAATTTCGTCATTTTATAGACCCAGTTAACATCTACGTCACTTCTTTTGTTACACCGCGAATCCATTCCTGCGAATTGTTATACCCATAGTATTAAACACTAACAGATACATTTGCCCAGTGTGTAACGTCACGCCTCCGCCTATTTCAAGTACCAGGCCCTAACATGGTTACAACGGTTTGGTCATTTTGTGACCCTCCATTCAGATCTGACATATCTGACAGGCGGCGGCTATTGGTGGGAGTTTTGTTTATAGTTCGTTTAGCATCCGTTTTTTGGAGCTAATTGGGAATTTAATCCCGGTTAGAGCGTTTGAGACATGGACGGTACGACGGTATCGCAGTACATATAATTTGCGATATGCTATGACCAGCTTTGAAATGAACCGATCTTTACCCATTTTTAACCATTTTTTTAATATCAAATTATTCCGGAAAAGTTTGGGGGGAAAACAACACGAAACATTAGAAACGATTGCATAGTTGGAATCATTGCTAGCTATTGTATATGGTCACAACCACTCGCAGCTAATCTGCGGTTTACCCACGTCTGCATTGCTGCCGTTTGTTAGGGATTCGTAATGCATGCGACTGTAGTAAAAATAATCTTCGCTTTACGTCGTAAGCTTCGAAACATCATAGCACTTGTACTCTGCCGCAGAAACAGGAATTGACTGTTATTTGTTTGGCTAGCAACATCAGGCTAGCTTCACCTGGTATCCATAACTACTGGCTGACCTTGCATGCACTTTGAGGTATACAATATGTTACAAATTTTCCAGTGTATAAAGGAACATGAAAATGTCTTAAACAGTGCAGATGCAGGCTGGCGCGGACATGCAATTTTCCCGGAATTCCCGATTAGGAACTCCCGCCCGAATGATATTGACTTAGTCTCCTTTTGTGCTCTGTTCAAACAATAAATGGGACCCGTCATTGTCTGTGTTTAGATTAAAGTGTACGTCGTTGAAGAGACTAATATTAATAGTTATCGCCCATCACTTACCTGCATTTATTACTGGTAGTCCCGATTAGGCTGTGTCAGATCTGATATGTCAGATATGTCAGATCTGACATGGGGGTCACAAAATGACCAAACCGGTTACAAACATTGCTGTTAACTGGTTTATTGGATTAATGACATTTCTTCGGTTCGTTAAATTGTACACCGTTTTCATTTAATTTTACCCGTCCATTTATGTTCATTGACTGTTGGACCACTTAGCAATTTGCGCGCTTTGGGACATTCCTACGTGTAGCCTGTGCGAGTAAGTCTGACTTTCAACTGTACAACTCATTCCGCCATTTTTTAGGTTTAACTCCCGTTAAAAGGTATTGTTGCACTTGGTCCCTTGTAAATTCAAAATCCAAGGGCGATGCGTTACGGCGGTCCGGAAGTGGTAGTCGTGTCACAGACTTGCAAAAGATATTATCTTAAATTAGTACTGTGCGGAGATTAACGTTATCAGTAAGTCATAGCGAATGCATTGCAACTGAAACATAATCTCAAATATCTCCGAATACAAAGGGTAATGGAGATTTTTGCATCAGGGATCCGTTACTATGTTTTTTTTCACTCATGTATCGTAATTGGGTCTGAACCTATAGAACCTAGAGAGGAAAATGAACGTTTTTGTCGGGTACTTGGTGCTCGCAAAAACACGGAAAAGTGAACACGCAATCGCTACGGGCCCCGCATCCTTTTTCCCACAAATGCTTTCGAGTATTATTTTCAGGATTGAGAATTTTTCAAAAAGCTGGTTTCAATTTACGCTTTCAATTTTAGAAAACAGGATATACGTACTTAACCGGACCGCCGTTCGGCGCTGGTTGAATAAGGTTTATGGTCATCATCCATTTGGCGTGTTTTTCCCATTTTGTTCTTCACATTCATCTATCTCAAGGCATGGCATGCTCGATTTTGATAAGATAAGCAACACAGGGGGAAGGACAATTCAGTTGGATGGTGGTGGTATTGGTACCTGAAATAGGTGCCAAATATTAATCAATCAATCATTTTTATTCATCATAAATGCCAATATCACTAATTTGAAATACATTAGGGTAATATAGGCAATATAAAGGGTAATTGTAGGAATGTGTGAAGTTTAATAAAATTACATTTTGACATAAGTGACAAATGAAGTATATACACTATGCTATATTAAATGCACAAGAGTGAGAACTAAAGTGATGAATTGAGGACTCTGCTAACGCATGGCATGAGGTGCAGTGACCTCATCCAACTAAACTTAAAATAAATAAATTATGACATAGGAATTAATTTTTTTTTTTTTTTAAAACATATATGGACAGACATACAAAAGGACAGATACAATATGTCTGTTATGTGGAAACAATTAGAGCGGGCAGGGGATTTTTCCAGCAATTGGCCGCAAAACCATGTTATCGCTTTGTCGACCTGATATTTATTTACCTCCTTAAGCACTCGGCAAATTTACTGGACACGTGTCGCAGAAGGGATTGCGGCTTCAACTAGACAATATTTTGGTCGTAGATATAGGCCTATTTTTTAATGGTCTAGGCTTTTTTCATGGTTTGGTAAGGATGGGAAAGTGATATGTAAGGATATGTTCTCAACATATTAAAATTTGCTCGCAAGGTACGTGCATCTTTAGGAGGAAAAATGCATAAAGGTCTACCTCAGTCGTGTTCACATAAATTCTCCACCTTGTACTCCGTAAATATTGCTGGCGTTCACCTTTCATTTATGCTTATTTGTGCGGGGGGGGAGGGGGGGGGAGGAGGCAAGTTATGCAGAGGGACTGTCAGTTAACTGGTTGGCGTCTAATGATTATTTTTCTTAGTGACTTATATAACAATAGCCACGTCAGGCTTCTTTTATGGAATAGAAGTTAGCTGACTGAGGATATTATTTATTGAAGATATATCATAAAAGAATTTTTGTCAAAAATAGTCATTCCAAATTTTAAAAATGATTAGTTTGGTATCCTCAAGCTTATTTTTTTTCAGATACAGAAATGACAAATTTTGGCCACTGTTGGTGACATAGAGACAGTAACATGTACATTTTGTGAGGCATTTACACACCAGCTTTGAAATTTCATAAAATCCAATTGAGTCTAGGGCAGGTTGACCCAGGCAATTTTCCTTGCTATGTCTCGTGTGGCAAATTAAACAAAAATTGCTCTTATCCTAGTTATAACCTTATACAAGGGTTTAGTAGGAGTATAGAACTTTTCAGCTCCTGATGCTATATGTACATGATTCTGTCGCTTGCATATTGAGTTTGGAATAACGTCTCTCCTCAGTGGATTGAACTGCATAGCAATTTTTTGCGTTCAGTCCATATCTCACTTTCTGTGTCCTGGGGGCAAACAAAGTTTTTCATAGGCCCCTTCGTAGAAAACACCACGTTTGCCATGCACGAGAAGCTGGTTTATTCCATATTGTTTACCGTAGCAACCGCATCTTTTGCGCCAATCGTTTGCTTGCATTCGTCATCTTTGTATGCTTTGTGCTCTTGAGAAAGCTTGAAGCTTTCTAACCCGCCAAAAATCAATTTGAAATCACTCAAATAGCCTAAATACGCCAATTTAATAAGCAAAATGTCAAGTAGCAAGTACTTTCCAAGATAGTAGAAAAGCTGGCTCACTCTGGTGTTCAAACGGGATTAAATTTGCTTAGCAACTGCCAGTATACACAAATCTCATGGCAACCTGAAGACTGCTGATGAATCCTTCAGATAAGATTGTCAGTAGAACAGGAAAACAGTCAACGGTTGATCGATTGATTGTCGGGTGGTGAATGTGAACACTATTTACATGTGGGACTTGGTATTCGTGCTGGCAAGTATATTTGGTTAGTGTGTTCATCAGAACGCGTCTTCAAGGGAATCTGGGTTTTTGGTTTTAGTAGGGGAATACTCGGCATAATGAGTAAAGTTGCGAGGCTATGAGTTTACATTTTTACAATGCATGGAACATAAACATTTTCAAACGAACATTAAGAAATGGAGTAAAACAGTATTGGTCAAAGTGAAGGTCACGCCAAACTAGGTTTTTCAGCAACTTAGCTAACATTGAATGTCCACAATGAAAAAAATTAAATTACTAAAAATATGAGTTATCTGATGGATAATATGTCAAAACTATCATGCTAAAATCAGCGATATTTTATATTAAATGTAAAATTGTATTTTTTGTTTTCATACAAATTAAGTGGTACAGTTTTTGGATACAAAGTCGTACTAATAACGTGCCGTAAATAATGCTATATGAAACGGACAGAGATGATTGGTCTTACTTTACAAATTTACATAATTTTATTCCATATCAGCATCCTTCAGTACAAGTTGATATAGCGCCCTGAGAGGTGGTAGATGAACATCTTCTTGTGATTATGTATAATGTAATTGTTTTAATTATATAGTTGATTTAAATACTACTTAGAACATATTCTTGTTTGGCTAAAAGGCCAATTCTTGATCTGCATATACGACAGAAGTACTGGCAAACAAAGACTGGTGTCTGAACAGCGTCAGACTGATTTTGTTGATCTTCCAGCTCTTCGCACCTTATGTGTCTATGACTGCAATCTAATCACACCATTTAAGCTCCATAGTGATCTGTACTGCTGGGGCACAGCGCCACCTATTCCGTATCCGCATCGATAATTGGCCGGCTATTCTTAGACATGCGCTACGTCATGGGACTCCCTAGCAGCCAAACGCTGTGTCAAAGGCTCTGCGATTAGCTTGAACAAGGAATGAAAAAACGGTTTCGCGGTACCTTGGATATCGCAAAATCAACGAATCAGGTGGTCAATCTGATGTTAGAAATGGGTTACTGACAAAAAAGACCCCTTAGCTCACTAGTTTTTGTAAGCCTGGCGTGTGGCATGACATGACAGCAGCAATCGAGAATTGAGCCAGCTGATAAGAGCTGATAAGGTAAGAAAAAATGCTTGTATGGATCGTATTTTTCACGTTTTTTCGTCTTTTTCAAAAAATAAACCTATATTATAAACTAGTCAGCTAACTAGACAATTTAGTTAGGTATATTTTGTGCTTAAAATCAGTTACGATAGGCCAGGTCTGTTTGCCAATCTCCAAGTAACCGCAGTACAGAAAAAAATTACGAATCACCGCTATCTGACACTGTGTGTATGTGGAGTTTCCCACTTGCAGCCGATTAATATGTTGTTTATAACTCCCTAGCGCAGTGAAGAATTGCCAAGGTTTGCCAAGATTCAACAATGGCCGGCGCTGTGTGCCAAGACGACACGTAAATGGTGTGTCATCACTTTCCATACCTTCGGAGACAAGTTGCTTCCACACGGACCTGTATCTCCAGAGGCTTCCCATGACTCGGTGGCAATGTCGCATGCTTTCATGGCTCTCTTACAGGCATCTTTGAAGGGTAGATACGGACGGCCTCTGCCTCTCTCACCATTTGCAAGCATACCATAAAAAGTTCATCATTCATCCCGCAAATGCGACCCAGCCAGTGTAGGAGTGTGAACATGATGAAATGCCAGCTCTGAGCTCTGGTGAGAATTTCGCAGGGGAATTTCGTTGTTTTTCACCTTATCCGGTCATGTTATACCAACGGTTCTACTAAGGCACCTGCGATGAAATGTTTAGAACCTTCATTCTTGTGTTGAGTATGTAGTGCAAGACTCACTGCCATAGGGTATTGGTAACACACGCCTTGTAGACATTTGTTTTTGTGTGGGTTGTTATATTTTGTTTCCCATACTCTCTTGGAGAGTTTTGAGAGAGAGTTATGTGTGCCATGCCTAAGCCTTTGTTGACCTCTGCATCCAAAAACAGATGGAACTGATGGAAAACTTCCAGGTCTACTCCCTTGATTTTCATGAGAGGAGGGCCAGGAGTAGCTTATCCCACGACTTGAACTGTGAAAAAGAACCATAATTTTACGGACCCTGTGATAGATATATACGGGCAATTTTCCGGCGAAATGCCCGCACATTTTTTTACAGTGTGGGTCTCCTTCACGTTGATTGTAATCCAAAACATTTCACAGGAGTTTGAAAATCTGCCCAAGAGCTTTTGCAGCCCTTCTGAGTGGGTTCATAAGCTTAGCTGCATCATCTGCAAACAGTCTCTGATAGTGTCCTTAACTTGGTCTTGGAACGGTACATTTCCCAAATGTAGTAGTTTTTCCTGTTCCATGTGGCATCTGATGAGTAGCCAAGAGAAAACATACATTTCGACACTCGCTCTACGCTACTTCCACATGTACTCGGGAATTACTATCCCGTTTCTAATTTGCTCTGCGGTAATGTCTATTTTAAAAGTATTTTTGAGCATATTGTACTCAAAGTGTACTCGAAAGTACCACTTTCCCATGTCCAAGATGGTCCTCGGAGTTGTGTACTTCGATGTACATCACAACTATATTTCGAGCATATTTCAAGTATATTCCGAGTACATACAAGTATACAAGTTAGCTGCAATCTGAGGGATCATCCTAAACAGACCATCTATGAAGACCAATAAGAGGCTGGCCCCTGTACATGCCACTAAAAGTTCAATGACCTTTATCACATTTTCACCCATATCTCTGTAACTGAACATCACAGATATGCCAAACTATATATTTTCTGATGCCTTATGATGATATGAATCATTTGAGATACTTTTCAACTAAATTGAACCACTTGGACGATTGATCCCTTTAAATCCAAGATGGCCGCCAAATTGACCCTTTGAGACAATATGTGATTTTGGTTACATCAGAATTCTTGAAGAAATCTGGCATATTGTGTTAAAAAGCGTGTTAGAATTTTGTTTTTAAGGGGGTGCATGGGAACTAGAGGGTAGTGATTGCCACTTAAGAAAAATTGTATGTTACACAATGTGCACATTGTGTAACATACAATTTTTGGCTGTAAAACTCCATGTTAATATAAACTAGTAATGAAAATCCGATATTCTTACTCTTTTGGGTGAAAACTGGATTTTCGCTTATAATACACTGTGTCTGTGAAAATTCACATTATTGCCGACTCGCGATCGCGGACTTTATGATGTCATTGCGCTTCCATACCAGGTATGTTGGTACTTATTTAATTGTGTAACATACAATTTTTTGGTCTGTAAAACTCCATGTTAATATAAACTAGTAATGAAAATCCGATATTCTTACTCTTTTGGGTGAAAACTGGATTTTCGCTTATAATACACTGTGTCTGTGAAAATTCACATTATTGCCGACTCGCGATCGCGGACTTTATGATGTCATTGCGCTTCCATACCAGGTATGTTGGTACTTATTTAATGGGAAGAGGAGGAGATAAAACTATCCACGGGTACCAAAATCACAAGTATTGGGTTCTTTAGAGCGCATTCGGAGGGGGGCGGTAACCATGCAAGCTTGGTAAACCCGTATTACAAAAAAGGGTTGGTAATATCAGGGTTTATAATGAACAGATTCTATAAAAAGTCACAGTTTCAAATCAAAGGAGTCGCTATCAACTTTCAAAATTTGCAACTTTATTTTTTTTCAAATAACAATAAGAATTTGTATAGTGTGGTTGAAAGTGGCATTTTGGGGAATGTAAGTATGCAAATGTCCTTTTGTGATCATATTTCATTTTCACAAATTAATATGCGGTGAAATTCAATTCTTATTCATGAATTTCCATAGCCAGTACTAAAACATAAAACATAATCAAGTTTGGAAGATTTAATAATTGAGACATTTTTTAATTTTGGTTGACATAATTACAAAACTGCTTAGTAGGAGGAACGAAGAGCAAGTTATTGGGCGAGGGTAGAATCAAAATTGGAATATTATATAATTGTGTTTGCAAGATCGGATCCAATATTAACAAAATAATTGTTAAAATTATATTGGCAATATCCTGAGGATTATAATCATCAAATTATTGTGCTTGATATAAAAGGAATTAGTCCTTGCTCTGGCGAAACAAGAATAATTTAAGAAGATTCCAGGAAATTTTATAATTGTTATAGTCATCTGATTACCGGTGATCCTTTTTTAGAAGCTTGTTAAGCAGTTCAACGTGTTGTGATAAATTTACATGTACACCTAATTTTATTACTGTCAGATGGATGAGCAACATACTTCCTGTAGAGTTTCTCTTTCCGCCGAATAGATTTGAGAATGGAATGCGTATGTAATCCAAGGTTTACGTGGATATTGGTAAGTTTCTCCAGTGATGTTTGGAATTATGGTGAGTTTCCTTGTGAAGTAAATGTCGTATAAATGTGCGAATTATTTTGAAATAGACGAATTGTAAGCTTCCTAAGTTGAGATGTCGGGTAGTGACAGTTCTATGTTGTTTATACATTAAAGGTATTGGCTTAGTTATTAGGAAAATATGAAAATTGATCTGTGAGGCCTATATACGACACCAATTGGTTTATCGTGAGAAAGTCTTGTAAAAATTGCTTTTCTTGTTTTCCTTCTTCGTATCATTAAATGGATTTATTGGTATGAATCTATCGGCACATCCCTATAATGAATATCCCTAAATAATACGTACCAGATGTTTTTCATGGTCATTTGAAGTATTCCTGTCGCAGAAAACACCATTCCAGCTTAACTTTCCGAAGCATTAGACGATTTAACGAAGCCGCCATGTTTATTATTTATGCTATCGTTTTGCCACAAGCCATGTTTAGTCTCCAAACCAATTGAAAGATGATCGGTGGTTAGTCAAGTTCCTGACCTGTATGAAAGACTATCGCGTTTACCTTTAACATTGAAATTAAAAACACAGCTTTATTTTAACGTTTTTTTCCTTTAAAATATATAAATTTATCAAAAATGGCATACATTTGTGCCAAATTTTTATAAAACGAGCCTGGGATTCTTGAGAAATATAGTTTTTAAAATAAAATTAGGAAACTCTTCATCATACAAAGAAGCGCTACTCGGTACATTGAAAGTACGTAGATTGCTGAACCGCGCATTAGTGGGTTTCGAACACTGATCTCTATACAATGGTTTGGAAACCTGGGCTTCGTAATTGAGGCACTGACGGCCATATTGGTCATCCAAAAAGAGCCCAAGCAGGTGGTTAAGAGCCGGCCATTTATACAAAATTTGTTCCCATTGAAATGTTAAAGCGACATTTTACAGAATCAAGCCAATTCATTGAGCTCATTGTATTGCGCGTATGGATTGGCATGTCTCTAAAACGCGCACCCAGGATACAACTTCTAAACGAACTTCGCTCCTATTATGTGTTTTCAAACGAAGTTCACAAGGATGAGGCTTGTGGCAAACTTGCTGAAGTCACTTGATATATTTTCGTTGGCTTCTGTTTCGGTATTGCATGCGGCGTTTGTAAATATACCACAGGGAATAAACATGGTAGCTTCCATGATTGCTGTACAGTTGTGTACATTGTCGGAATAAATCTTGAATTTTATCCCAAGGAATACTCCAATGGCCATGAAAAACATCTGGTACGTTTTATTTAGGGATATTTCTTATAAATGTGCCGATCCGATTCGTACCAATAAATCACTTTAAGAATTTAGCGAATTTCATCCATGTTGAAGCTCAAGACAAATGCGATGATCAAACTCACGGAAAGCCACATTATGGGATTTTGGCGTATCTAGTACATACAACACGTGCAGGCATTGTATATATAAAATATTATAGAAGTTACGACGTTTACTCATTAGTCTGGTACTGCAGATATTTTCCAGTACAATGTTTAGTGATTAAATATATAGACAGCCTGACAGGAACTCCTGAAACGTGATTCTAAAGTGCTGCAAATGTGTGTGTGTGTGGGGGGGGGGGGGGAGGGCGACAAATTGTCACAGGGGTCAAATTTTTTAATTGGCCCATGGTGTTGAAAAAGTATACCACGTTATTCGTCTAACCATAAGGATTCAGAAAAGGTACAGTTTGTACTATCTACAGCCTAAAGTTTCAGAGTTATAGGCTAAAAACAGCAAAATCAATCAAAAGGGACAATTTTAGTTGTACAGGGGTCAATCTTTAAAAGTTGCCGATTTGGATACAAAATGGAGCAAATTATTGGTGGAGCTTTTAGGATTAAAAATAAGGAATAGTTTATGAGTGTCTCACATGCTTAGTTTACCGAAAGTAGGTTTTTTTTCTTTTTTTAGGAAAATCATTATTTTTTTTAAACATTTCTTTTTTTTTTTTTTTTTTTTTAACAATAATATATTTTCAAAAGAGGAAAATCGGTTGTACCGATTCAATATTGAGGACCAAACACCGATTTTTGCAACGCGCACCCCATTCTCCCGCCAAAAAATGAAAAACCACTTTCCCGAAGGACTTTTTCCATAACATTTTGCCCATAATAAGAGAACATAAATACATTTGCATTGCTGAAATAAAAATTTAGAAAAGTTACTCGATTAAGTGGCAAAACAAATTTTGAATAGCGCCAACAAAATGCTTAATTATGCTAATTAGCATAATAACGCCATGGCCGATGTGTGCATTTTTTTCCAACCAAAATATTCGCAACTGATATTTACGCAACTAAATAAAATTTTGGGCAACAATAATTTATCGTTAAAAATGGCGCGCGAAAAACAAAATGGTGGGTCCACATGGACTCCCTACACTTAGGCCCCTCAGTGTTAAAGGTTGACAGTCTTGATTAAAGTCTGAGCGAAGATGCAAATTTACATAAATTATTATGTGTGTGTGTTTGTATGTGTGGAAGGGGTTTGCATGTGTCGTGTCTGGGTGTGCATGTTTTATGTAACATCGATGTATTGTATTCTAATGATAACACACATAAGAGGAATTCATGTATATTCGAACAAATTTTGGTGAAAAATTAAACAGCGATAAAAATATTGCTGAAATAAACACGGAGTAGGCTTACATTTTGCGAAAAACATACGCACGTGAAAGAAAATGTAAAAAATACATCGGTCCTCGGACCGCATATGTCGCCTGCCGTCGCGGTTTGTAATAATAGGTCTCATATGACCTTTGACCTTGGCATGTGACCTTTGACTGCATCAACAAAATGAGGGATCCAATGACTCAATGAGTTGCACCTATGACTCAAGATTGGTTCCAATTTTACATTTTCAGCCTAGCTTACAACTTGACCTCACATGATCTTTGACCTTCGAATGTGACTTTTGACCTAGTCAACAAATGAGGGATCCAATGTTGCATCTATGACTCAAGTTTGGTTTAAATCCATCGAAGTATGCGGATATTACAGGCAAATGTTAACCCCTTTTCACATCAATAACAGACAACAGACAACAGACAACGGCAGACAAAGGGATCCTATGTGTCTTCCTGCCTTAAAGGCCGACTCAGAGATTTCCTGAGGAGGGCGCCCTCAATTTCCAAAAAAATCGTGTTTTTTGCATGTACATAATGCTTGTCCATATACTAATCACTGTGTGAAATTGCTAAGCTTAAATCGAAATCCTTCATATAGAAAATCACAACTTTGTTATAAAATTCCGGATCCGGAATTTTTGTTATACACAGTATCCTATGGAACGTAATACTACACATAAATGTTTACTGCATCAAAACGAAAAATCCGATTCATCTCAAATTTCGGAATTGTGCATTTTAGGTTACTATCTTTAGTTCTAGTTGACTATTTTTCATTATTACACAAAAAAATAATATTTCGAAATCTCTGAGTCAGACTTTAAGGCAGGCGACACACACTAGAATTTCGCAGTTCTCTGCTTTTGCGCTCGCTTTATTCAAAGAATATAAGCTGTGGGCCGCCCAGCTTATCTTACAACTTGACCCTCACATGACCTTTGACATTGACACGTGACCTCTGACCTAATCAACAAATGAAGGATCCCATATTGCACCTATGACTCAAGTTTGAACTTCAACTTTTCAATGTAACTCAATTTGACAGTTTGAGCCTATTTTGCAACTTGACCTCACATGACCTTTGGTCTTGGCACATGACCTTTGACATCATCAATATATGAGGGATCCCATGGTGCACCTATGATACAAGTTTGGTTCCAATTGAACTTCAAATGAGGTCAATTTAAAAAAAAAACCTTAGCAATTTGTGACACACACGAACACACACATCTACACGCACAACAGATTGCTAAGTGATCCTGCCAGCTTTTGCTGACGGCCCACAAAAATACATATACCTCAAGAAATACCATATGCCCTGGGAGTTTCAGTAACCATGTAGCTACTCTGTGAGAGTGTACAACCAGTAGCTCTCTGCGCTATGTGGCAAAAATTATAAATCCTTGCCTGCGACTACATAGTGTGGTTTGGTATGTCAATGAAACAGTTCCCGTAGGATTTTGGTGCTAAAGTTGATTGTCTTGCTGTTTTTCATTCAATAGGGACCAGACAGTCAGAAAATGATGGGGGTGCAAATTTTCTGACTGCTGAGTGCTGCCCTCTTCCTCAAGGGGGGAAAATGTTACTACAGGGAAAAAATAAAAATCGAGTCAAATTGTGTTTTAATGTAAATTAACATGTTCGTCTCCTTACAAGGATTACAAAAAGTGTATTTGCCTAGGTTCCGACCTTTAGTTAAAGCGCTATAGCCCCATAATGGTTCAAGGTCATCCTGGGGTAAAATTTACTCAATGCTCAGATTTTGTTGAAACTGGTGATAAGTTGTTGTATTGTCTCACAGGATACAAAAATATAGTATTTTACAGTGCGTGACATTTGGTTGGCTAATTACATAGCGAAATGCCGTAAGGGTCTACATGGTCTATGGGGTCACCACAACTTTCCCTGGATGTCGCAATGGTGATATCACCAAATCAGTTAAAATGCATTTTGTTTCAGTATGACACTAGGGGTGGGCAAGTATGAACTTTTTTACAAATCTTTTGTAAAACGAACATATTCTATGGCCATTTTGGCTCCTGAAAATGAATCAGGCAAGCTTTTTCACACAAGATAATTTTTAGGTTGGTTCCGTGGAGTTTAAGTTTTGTACATAAAGTCTATAGGGCTTTTCTGCTATTTTTGGAAAAACAAAAAACAAACATGATATTCATCCTGGATTTTGCTAGAAACTCACCAATAGGTGCTTTATAGGTTTAGGTAAATAATTGTCAAATAAAAAATAGCAAATTTATTCTCAATGGCAGAATATATATAATTTTCCAAAATTCTCTTCAATTGAGGCAAGGCAATGCATAGAACAACCAAAACAAGATCACTAGTTTGTGATTGAGTGACAATTTGAAGGAGTCTATTGTTGTAAGATCAAGCCTTTGCAACCAGTTACATAACTTGCTAATACCTGTGAATGGTACTGGGGTGTTTTCATACCAGCATGTACATGTGTGGTACTATTATTAACATAGTAGAAGGCAACTCATTGTGTGTAAAGAGGTGTATTCCTGTTTCTATAAATAATTTAAACCATTAGGGGAAAGTTGTTGTGCTAATGAGTGACTATACGCCCTCTGCAAGGTAAAGGCATTTTTTTCTTTATTCTAGACAATCATGAACTTGGTTTTTTTGGAAACCTATGGTTTTACAAAGGGAGGCAATATACCTAGCACATGTGCATGTTACATAGTTGTCATTAGTTTTTATGTGGCAAATATTGGCAAATAACTAATTTAACCTAAAAATCCCATTGACTTTATGTACAAAACTTAAAATCCATAGAACCAACCCAAAACTTTATCTTTAGTGAAAATGCTTGCTAGATTCTTTTTCAGGAGCCAAAATGGTCATAGAATCCACACGATTTAAAAAAAAAACCGTAACTTGCCCACCCCTAATGCCACAAGGAATTATTTGACACCACTTCCAACAACATCGGAGCTTTACCCCAGGGCCACCTTGAACCACTACGGGGCTATACAGCTTTAACCAAAGATTGGGTAGACGTTTCATATAGAAGTCCCATTGATGCAAATGAGGTATTACAATTGATTCCGTCATGCGCTGTATGACATTGTGCAGTAGTGCTTGACGGAATGAATGGCAAAACCTCATTTGCATCAATGGGACTTCTATATGAAACGTCTACCAAAGATTGGAACCTAGGCACATAATACTTTTTTTCTAATCCTTATGAGGAGACGAACGCGTTAGTGTACATTAAAACACAATTTGACTCGATTTTAATTTTTTCCCTGTACTATCATTTCCCCCCTTGAAGAAGGGGGCATGAGTCCAAAAATTTGCACCCCATCATTTTCTGACAGTTTAGGCCCTATTAAAACCCAAACAGCAACAACATCAATTTAGCATGAAAATCCTACGGGAATGCACAACGAACCACACTAACACCACCAACATCACGACCTTGCAAGGAGATCCACATTTCTATTGTTTCAGCAAAGAATGATTCCTTGATCAGGGAGTCGCATGCAGCACAAACTGTCTATCATGCCCTCCTCTGGGCTTGGGAGGTTTCTTTAAAGGATTTGTCATCAATAGCCAGCTGAATTAGACGTAATAATAATTTATGTGAAATATGAGTTTCTTAGGGACAAATGGCATGAAAAATGACATATGAAAAAAGCCCTTACTGAAATCACTTCCACGAGTATGAACACAATTGGATGTTTACATATGTAAAAACAGTTAAAAACAGGGAAGAAGAGTTCCCGGAGGACCCGGTGGCAGTTGTGGCAATTTCTGCACAGAAAAGCCAAGGTGTTCACATCCTGACCGAATTTACAGTGGATCTAGCATGTTGCGACACAAGTGTTCAAAAGCATTCACGCCGGTGTAGAAGTAATTATCGTCGGTGTACTTCATAGTCCGGGAACAATGGTGAACAATAGGGCAATCGATTCCGTTGACTCTTCAAGCAACATTAAGTTTCACGCTTTATTCCGTATCGTCTATGGCGCCCGGACCATGTGGGATTCCCGCCGGACTATATCTTGTTGTTCACACCGGGATTCAGGCATGGGTAATTTAGGCCTTGTAGTAAGCTAATTGATCTGGCAAGTGAAAGATTAGAATTACGCCCGGGGTTAGACATTATATTACAATCGCAATGGTCTGTGAGCTGTGTACAACATTCTTTCAAGTTTGGTAAAGTGCTGGCAAGTAAGGTCAGCATCATGTTCCAAGAAATTGCTACAAACTGCCACATCCACCCCTCGAAATCTTCCTGTTTTTACATGTTTTTACGAATATCAACATCCAAATTGTTTCAAATCGTGGGGAGGAAGTGTGATTAAGCAAGGGGTCCTTTTCCATTTTGTCATTTTTTGTTCATGCCATTTATGTACCTTTGGAAAATACGAAATTTTCTTCAATAGTTTTCCATTGGAGAATTTTGAAGCATTTCATGACGCTGGATGTCTGCATGAAAATATTCTCTCGGACGTTCTCTAAGATTTCCTTTTTTCTATATTCTGGGATTCCAAGCAGCTGCACCATATTGCAGGGGAGGCTTCACCAGCGTATTGTACAACTGCTCTCTTTGATAATCTTGATACCAGTTGTTGAAGTTCCGCTGAGGACATTTAGTGCGTAGGTTAGCTTTTCCAACAGCATGTTGGGTTTGGTTGGAATTACTTGGTTATTTTGTATGCAAATCATCAAATACTTTGTCCAAAGTAGTACTCTTCCAGGTTTCACCAAGCATGACATAAGATGGTTTTCCTTGGATTGTGCTGCGTGAGCTGACACATAAACTTTACTTTAGCGCATTGATCTCCATTCCGCATAGTCCAGGGATTTTAGCCGATCTGCACTTCTTAAAACATTGTCATCTTTTCCCTTGCACATTTCCTGTAAATCATGCAGTCATCTGCAAAAAGTCTTATGGTTGGTGATATACCTTGAACAATGTCAATAATAAGGGAAATGAATGCATTGTGGGCTTGAAAGCAAGCAGTCAGACAAGACGTCATGGTTATTAAAATGTGCCATCAAAAAAAAAAAAAAAAAAAAGTAAGAAAATTTACACACTGCAGGGTTATTTTACTGACATGTTAAAGTTAATTTTCCCATTTTTTTCAATGAGCCAGTCACAATCTTACCTGAATTTGATACCCCTAGCGGGACTAGAACTTGATTGTGATCCAGTAATCCCTACCTTTCTTCTATGGAAAACTATTAACGCAAGTCTCATTAAAATCAGAATTAAGATGTTTCACAAAATAGACCATTTGCATGATCCCCATAATGCATCTCGTATTGTGCCCATTTCCATCCGGGAACTTGTCCCAGAGTTCATGTTTACAAAATATTTTGTTGTTCGTTCGCAAAAAAAAAAAAAAAAAAAACTGGCCGGTAATTGTACAGCTCGGCTTCGGATCCTTTTCTAAAGATGGGTGTTATATCCGCTCTTCTCCAATCTTCCAGCAGGTAGCTTTTGTCTAAAGATTGTTAGAATACAAATATAATCATAGGGGCAAGCTCCTCTGCCATCGGGGTCAATCGCTTTGACAATGTCGTCTTTCAGAAGTTTCAAAACTCCTTCCTGGTCAACTACAACATCTGGCATGGTCTGAAAAGGACTTGATAGTATAGATGAGTTGACATGTGACGTAAACGTCGGGCAACGAACAAAGCACTGCCCGGCAGTATGCGTGAGCATCTGCAGGGCTTGTGCTTTTAAAATTCGCGCTCAAGCAGGCGTGATAAGGCTATTGAATGCTGTAACTGTATGGGCATATTCTTCGCACCTCTAACATGTCAGTAGACCAGGTGCTAACTTGTGTTTGTAAACATTGATGTAACCTCATCTATAGTCCGCAATACATCCGAATTTCTGTTAAAAACACTATTAGCCAAAGTTCTTCCTTTGCTCTCGTCATCAGAAATTGTACAGCCATCTACCTTCGAGTTGAGATTGCGACAATATCTTTCCTTTTGTTTTTTTTATATTTTCACACTAATTTAGGGTCATAAGCAGCAGAAATGTCAGCAACAGGGTTTCTCTCAGCCTTTCATAGTTTCTTTTCTACATAGTGCTTAATCTGGAGGTACTTGATCCAGTAATCCCTACCTTTCTTCTATGGAAAACTATTAACGCAAGTTCAGAATCAGAATTAAGATGTTACACAAAATAGACCATTTGCATGATCCCCATAATGCATCTCGTATTGTGCCCATTTCCATCCGGGAACTTGTCCCAGAGTTCATGTTTACAAAATATTTTGTTGTTCGTTCGCGTCGCCGTACAGTGCCTAAACTACAATACAAAGTACCTTTTCACGTGAAGTTACAGAAATGTAGAAGAATATCATAGGAACAAAAAACAAGCGAGGCGCTGATGTTGAAATTTACGACAAAAGGTGGCATTTTCGAACGTAACCGTGCCCTAATTATCACCTGCCGGACGAATAACAGTTCAACTGTGCAACGTCACAGATAGGGTAAGTTTTTTTTTTTTCTGGTATTGAATAATTACGCCTCTTAACCTTATGTTTTTTTTAGCTGACTTGAGGCTGGTACAAGTTCCCAGATGGAAATGGGCACAATACGAGATGCATTATGGGGATCGTGCAAATGGTTTATTATTCCAATAGTGCTCTTTCTTCCAGCATAGTTTTGTTATACTCTTGAGAAAACCATGGTGCATTACTTCTCCCTCTGGTTATCTTAGTACATGATTCCTAGTGAGTGCCAAAAGCCATCCCTTAAGGTCCGTTCATACTTCACTGCATTGCAGTGCAGTGCTGCAATGCAGCCTACCAAAATTGTCACTGCAATCACTTGCAGTATTGCAACGCAATGCAGTACTGCAACAAAGTTAAAATTATTTTAACTGGCGATGCAGCAAGATGCAGTGGGGTGCAGTCAGTGTTGCAGTATGCCAACTTTCCGCAAGTTTACTGCAACGTACTGCAACCGTGACCTGCAGTGACCTGGGTTGACCTGCAGTAAATCGATTAGGAGTGCCAGCGGAAGTGACGGAACATTGCAGTAAATTTTACTGCACAGCAATGCAGTGCAGTGGAAGTATGAACGGACCTTTAAGGTCCGTTCATACTTCACTGCATTGCAGTGCAGTGCTGCAATGCAGCCTACCAAAATTGTCACTGCAATCACTTGCAGTATTGCAACGCAATGCAGTACTGCAACAAAGTTAAAATTATTTTAACTGGCGATGCAGCAAGATGCAGTGGGGTGCAGTCAGTGTTGCAGTATGCCAACTTTCCGCAAGTTTACTGCAACGTACTGCAACCTGTGACCTGCAGTGACCTGGGTTGACCTGCAGTAAATCGATTAGGAGTGCAGCGTAAGTGACGGAACATTGCAGTAAATTTACTGCACAGCAATGCAGTGCAGTGGAAGTATGAACGGACCTTTAAAAGAAGACAATTATCCTCAGTTCTTTTTTCAGGTGATCGAGCTGTCTAAGAAGTTATCTGCAAGTTTTCTTGTCTCACTTACTTCACCAGCATTTCTCCAGCTGTAGACTTCTCTTGGGTTTTTATAGTAGTGCTTTTAATGAGAACTGCAATAGCAAAATCATGGTCAGCCATTCCAGGATAAGGTGAAATTGTGTCAGCCAAGGATGGTCTAGTAGTAAAACAGGAAATTTTCAGTCCCATTGTGGCTTCTTCGGGTTGGAAAATCCACTAGCTGCTCCAGTCCATGATCAGCTGCAATTTGCAATACTGTAAAAGTGGAAATGTTCGCGCTACATTAATTTTCGCGCTTTTCGCGCACTTCTGAGCTAGCGCGAAATTAAAAACCCGCGAAAATGTTTATTTTGTGTGTAGGTCTATGTAGGATAGCTGAAAAGAGCGAATTTAAAAACAAGCAAAATATGTTTTTTTAACATAAATACGCGTGAAACAACGAAAAATTACATTCGCGAAAATTATCACTTTACAGTATACCCTTCTTGCAGCTTACCGTGGGAAACTTGATCCTTGGTCCACAGCATATTTGGGATGTTAAAGGGGGATGGCCCGATTTAAGAACATGAAATTTTCAACTTAATAGATTGGCCTTCACTCAAAAACCCCATCTGTAAAGTTTCGCGCCGATATTTCAATCCGTTTTGATGCGAGAGGTAAAAACTTGATTTTGTAAGCCCCATAGAGTACAGTGTAAAATTAATATTGGTCAACCAAAATGGGGCACCCTTTCGCTCATAACTTCCAAACCAAACATCCTTTGGCTCTAAGATTTCACAGGGTAAATGAGAAAAATAGTAGCTTGCTTTTGATACAAAAATGTTGACCACTTCCGGTAAAATCTGCGGCTTCTGGGAACGAGGCTATTAGCGATCGGGCCATGGACCTTTAATATCACCTCCAAAGTATGGTGTATGGCGACTTACATTTGCAGTAAATGTAAGTCTGCCTGAAAAAGATGTTGTTAATGTTTTAATTACACCATCCTCTTGGGGATTGAGCACTCTATGAATATCTCTTGAGTAAAGACTATATTATACTATCAATTTATTTTTGTGTGTCTGTGATCTATAAAAGGAATCAATATAAATGCTTGTGTTACTCGGTAATAGCTATACAACTATTACTATAAAGAAACTGGACGCAAATCTTTTCAATTACTTTCATACTACTCGGTAAGTAAATATGTGCAGAATTTAATCTTTCCCAAGAGAAATCCATGGCGACAGCCAAGCTTTTGATATTTTACCAAGTGTACTCCATAGAGTATCGAAATCTCAGCTTCCCAATCTGGAATTCTTTAGGAAAAGATTAAAATCCATCAAGTTCTTGCCTGGGCATTCACACCAATAGAGGATTGGCACGATCCCCATAATGCATCTTGTTTAGTGCCCATTTCCATCCGGGAACTTGTGACAGCCTCAGGCAAGCCAGAAACATATGGTTCAGAGTGTAATATCAATACTGGAAAACTTATGTTATCTGTGGCGTTGCACGGCCGAACTGTAAATGTGGTGTAATCGTCCGGCAGGTGACATTTGGGGCACGGTTAGGATCGAAAATACCACCTTATATTATTATTATATTACATTCCTGTAAGATTAGCTTCACATGAAAAGGTACTTTGTATTGTAGTTTTACGCACTGTCCGGCGATGCGCACGAACAAATAAATTGTTTGTACACATGCACTCTGGTACAAGTTCCCGGATGGAAATGAGCACTTAAGGAGATGCATTATGGAGATCATGCAAATCGTCTATTAAAAGAGACAAGCAATACCCAAGTTTTGAAATTTCATTGACACATGCAATCTTTATTTCAGCTCAAGACAAATGCCCTCACAGTAAGCATACTGTAATAATTTATACAATCTATTTTATGTGCACTTTATAAACACACATTTTCATTTTCACTCATTCTCTTCAGCACACTAGGGATTTCAACCAAACAGTGGGGGATTGCAATCAGAAGAGATATAAATATCAATGTTTATTATATGATGCAAGAAATTTAAGTTAAAAGATAATATCACTCAAGAGGGAGATAGGTTTAATGACAAAGTCAATATAAAGGAACAAAGGAAGTTCTATAAGTTCAACTAGTTTCCTTAGGGGACTGACTCTCCCCTTCATAATGAACTGGCAGTGCAGTGACCACAATAATATTTAACCTTCTCCCTATAACAATTATAGGGAGAAGGTTAAACAGTTACTATAACAATCTAATATCAATTTATAGAATGGAGCTTTAAACACTCCAACAAATCCTGAGTGCACTTAGAGCAACTTCAGATAAAAATTTTAACTGTTGATAAAATATATGCCACAAAATATATATTTATCTCAACTAGCATTAATTCATCATTCCACTATATCAAACACAGCAACAATATATTTGATATGGAAATATTTGCTATTTATACACTTTTTTTCCCATTACAGGTTCAACCATGTCTGGTTTATATGGATGGAAATCTCCTGCTGAAGAAAGGGTACTGCCAGTGCATAACTGCTGGATGGTACACAAATCTTACATTCTACAATGTTAAAGTGAGGTCACACGTTCAGTTTACATAAAAATATACAACTTTTTACCAAATTCTGTGTTAACCTTTTTCAAAGCTCTTCACATGGATATAGGGTGTCATCCATGAAGATTGTTATTCTTTTTGCCACTGTATGTATATCAATTGCCACTGTATGTATATCATTACAAACAAGAACAAGGAACGATATGTGAATGAGACACTTCCATTTTTAGTAACATGACAAGAAGATGGAACAACTTCTTACCCTCTTGTACTTGGTTTGAGGGAGTTTGAATGCATTTCAAGTTTCACCTTATTTTGACCTTTAACCCCAAAGTCACACAGATGGCTCATCACTGACTTTAATGTTTGAAGAGATGGACGTGGTTTAATGATTTGTATCACTAGAAAATCTTTCAAGTTGGACTTTAACTTGAACTTTGACCCTATAACTATAGGTCACAGAGATGCCACCGACTTTAATGATTGTTTATACAAAGACAACATAACATTAGATCTATTTCTATCTTTTAGCATATTTCATATTGATGGAGCAAAAAATCCTGAACATCCATGTATTCCTAAATCTGGGGATTTTCAAATTTAATTAGCAGAAAACTGACATTGATTGGCAATGTGGGTTTGATTCTTTTTAAAAACAAAGAACACCATGCCCTGGAAAAGCAATCCCTGGGCATGTTTGAAGAGATGGCAACAAAAACAAAATTAATGAACAAGAAAAACAAAAATTGAATACTGATATAGACAACTGTAAACTACTAATTCTAAGGCTGTGTGTGTATATATCTACATACACTTTGAACCATTTAAGTGCAATAGACACACACGCACACATATATAACCAAAGATAAATAACATTTAAAATAATAATTGTACTTTGCAGAATTTTACGGCAAACAAGTGCATCTCATATTTTTAATTAACCAACATCACAATTCCTTTTACCATGGTCTGTTATTTACACAGAATAAATTAATATTGTAACAAGAAAGATAACTTGTTGCAGACAGCTCGACCGGAGTTCCATCCTTTGAAAATAAAAAGGTATTGTCTTGCGACAATAAGTGTGCAATCTCCCAACTTAAATTGACCTGTCATGAGAGTTCTACTTAACATGCAATCATTGAATTTTCTCTCAGGATAGAAGCATGGATTGAACAAAATCTTTTTGTCATTGGGTGATCTTGTTAAATGGTCTGCACATTCAGTTTCAACACATTTGAAATGTGACAAAACTTGAAACAGCTTAGTCCTTTTGTGATTAACTTCTTTTATTAGTTTAGTGCAGTGTTTTGTTGTTATGACAGTGCAAGCATTCCACAAACAGAGTGTAACTTGATTCCACATTCAAGCACACTTGGCCCAAATTTCAATTCCCCTCATGCCATGCCATAATTATGTGCATGTCGTGTTGCCACACTTATTCCTGAAAACAGCTTTAAGGTTGATTAACCCTTGGGACAATCTGGAATACTAAAATTCAAGGATATCAAAATATTGGCCATGAACAAATTTTGATGCATGTAATGAAGGCAAAAGCAGCACATAAAAAATTGCCAAGCTTTCTCCCTCCCCGAACAATTTCTGCATTCTGGACTGAGATGTCTCTAACGAAGATGACATCAATGCAAAACAGCAATATGGGATTATTATTGAATTTATTCCATTGAAATTCAGACCTCTCGTGGTGGTACAAAAACGAGACCCAAATAATACTTGTTCCAGACTGTTGGGTTCAGTAGTCTCATTGAAATCAGAAAATCAAAAAACAACAAGCCATGAAGTGATTGTCTATGTTCCCTGTAGTCTAACAATTATTTACCCGAATGAACCAAACAAACAAGAAATAGACTCTCTGGGGAATGTGTGTATCTTTGCCATTAATCATACCACTTTTAAAAAACCAGAAAAATCAATGGTGCTGTTAGCGTAATGTGCTCCTGAAATGGACGTCAATTTTGTAATCCCAATTTCAATTATGCACATTTTATAGTTAAGCTCACAATTTTGTTTGCTGAAAACATTCTTTGGTTCCTATTTGAGGATGCCAATTCTATAAGATTGATTGTTGTTCAGTCATTTAAATTTATTATTAAACTTAAAGTCACTGTACATTGTAAATACCAAAATTAGAATTGTGCATAAAAACCACAAAAAAATCACCCAAAGACTTAGCAGTACTGTTTCTAGTAGAGTTTGAAAATAATCAGAGCTAAGTAAAGTTAAATTGCGTGGTTTAACTTGGGTCGGTATTGATTGCGAATGGTTCTGCATTGATTGTCCAAAATCTATCATACCCACTTGAATGACATTCACACTTCTACCATTATTATACAGTTATGATTTTTAAGGGTATAACCTGTTATATGTATCAAAATGGTCAAAATGCGAGCCATTTACACATATGGCAAATTTAATAGTACTCAAAAGCTCACTTATCATCATTAAAAAGTAGTTTGCAGTGCTGCAGCAGTTTTAAGTGGCCTTTCCTCTGTGACCCTATACACGCTACATAAATCCTTATTTGAATGAATGAAAACTGTTAACAAGGTTTCATATCTTGAGCATGTTGGAGGAACATACGTTTTCTTTCTTTGTAGTCTTGGAACATCAACAGTGGTTTGGTGTGGTGTGTTAACTTTAGGCCACAACCCCAATCTGTAGCTAAACCCTTAACATGGCAACAAGCAACCTGAATAAAGTGGTATAACAGTCCATTTTCACTATGTGTGGCACTTTTCCAGAAATTTGATTTGAAAGTCTCCAAAGTGACAATTTACACCTGATGTGAGGTGTTTAATAATGCAGGGTGAGTTTAAAGTACTCATAGTTTCATATATCTTCTATAATTTTATATATTTACATAGAATATGATTTGTTTTTGTTACTCAAAATTGTATGTAGACTCTTGAAAATACGTGTGAATAATTACAAAATATCCCCACTCATGAGACTTTAATGCGCAATATTATTTGCAGCCTATTGTGCCTTCTAAGTGTGGCAATTTCAATTACATAGAAAAAGGTCTAAAGTAAGTATGATAGCTAAACATATCTTTACTCCTCTGGCGCAATGATGTTTGTGATTCGTGATTTTTTCCCAATGGCCATCAGTGAAGTTCAAATTGGACAAATATTAAAAGTGATTTAACCACCGGGCACTACCTGCCTACCATATCCGGCACACTATTTCAATTGGTACGTGGACGGTGGCATAATGCCCCGATGAGCAAATCAGAGATATTGTACAAATGGTGGTGTGGTGGTTTACACAGAGATATAGAAAACTATTGATGGTCTACTCAGAGGTTCTCCACAATGTTAGAGAGATGTTAATGAACCAATCAGAGTTATTGTATCATATGTGGTCGTGTGCGGGGGGGTAAGCATATGTAATGCGATCAAGATTGAATGAGTCCTGTTTTTGATAGTCATTTTCAGACTCTAGCCAACTTTAATTTCAACTTCGTTGTAGTGCGATGAGCAAATCAGAGATATTTTTAAAAATGGTGGTGGGGTTTACAAAGAGATAAGCAGCACTTCTTTGAATGGTTCCTTAGAGGATTCTCCAATGTTCTGTCCTGTCTATAATGAACCAATCGGAGATATTGTAGCAAGGGGGTAATGTGCCCAGGGGGTTGACGCATATGGAGTGTGATCAAGCTGAATGAGTAGTTTGCTGTGATAGTCATTTTGAGGATAAGCCAACTTTCATTTTCCAATCCTTGGTATTTCCCTTCCGTGGTGGACTACCTAAAATTACCCACATCTTTCCAGCATAAGTCCAATGATGTGGGATTTTGGAACAAAATCAAGCCTGCGAAAATGGCGTATTCGAAATTGAATATATTTAGTTATTATTTACATTTTATGATAAAGAGTAGCCTATCAGTATTTAAGTACTGCTCTCCCTGAGGGGCCTGTTTAAGTTATACACTTTTGTTATACAAGTGATAAAAGTTTAAAGATTGCAAACAACAAATCAAATGAAAATACAAATTCTTAACCGTTACAATTAAAAAGAGATAATGAAAATAAAGGAAATTACATAAGTTGTTTCATAATATGTTTGAAAACAGGTACTGAAATATTTTGGTAACTATGGAATTTAATCTCATATTAGATGGGGATTACTATTCCAAAGTTTAACAGCACGGTAATGAAAAGACGTTAATCTGAATTGAGTTATGACTTAGGGAATAGTAAGGAGGCCACTTCCTGATATCTGGTAGGATATGAATGATGAGAAGACGTATACATAAAAATAGTAGCAAGGTAAGTAGGTGAAAGATTTGTTAAACATTTGAAAATACAACAGTACATTGCAAGATCCCAACGTTTGTGAAGTCTGGACCAGCAAGCTCAATTAACATGTCATCAATTGGGTAGATTATCGCACTTACATTATGATCCTGGCAAGCTTATTGTGCTGGACTTGCAGAGATGCTAAGAGATGCTAATTGGTTTTTTAAGAACAATGTTTGTCCAAACACTGCTACAATAATCAAAATGAGGGCACACACCAATGCATTTGTTTTTTTACTAAGCATGACAAGAATACTTTGAGGAACAAACATTTAACACGTCTAAATAATACAATTGTTATTTGAACCTTTGAATTAATGGTATTGATATGTGGGGGTCCATGAAAGTGAGGATCTAAAGTAACACCGAGATATTTGAATCTTTAACATGCTCAAAAACATTATCGCCATATTTAACACTAATATACTAATTTACTTACAATATGGGTGAACCAAAACCATATACTTTGTCTTTTTAATATTTAAAGTAATTAATTTCAGAGAACCACGTAGCAATAAAACCTTTAGTTTGTTATTAAGAATATTTCCAAAATACTGGATCCTTAGATTACATAAAAGAGATGATATCTGCATACATAATTACTTCACAATTAACAGAGCTTGGGAGTGAATTGATGTAAATGCAGGAAGAGGTAAAGGACTAAAATACTTCCTTGTGGAAACACCTATACGATGTGTTTAAAAATATGATAGTACAGAATCAATACAAACAACCTGTTACGATGACTTAAATATGATTGGAACCATTTCAGCTCATTATTTTGAATACCAATCATTTGTTTCTTGATTAAAGTTCATGGTTCACTGGATAAATGCCTTTAGATAAAAAAAAATCTGATAGTACAGAATCCTGAATGTTGATTATGCTTGATCGCATAACATAACTCACATTGATTTCATACACTACATTTCTTTTTATAAGCTTGTCAACATTTGCCATTCTTTCATGCCCAGTTTCTGAATGTGATTGTTCTGTACACGTTTGACGCAGTGTGCCGTGGAAAAATATTGTTAAATCTCATTGCATAATCAGTTAAAAAATAAGTGAATATGGCTATCTAGTAAGTCATGATCGTTTCATCTATCCATCTGTTGAGGGCGCTGGGCTGGAACCATGGATCTGCCGTCGTTCATGGAGTGGTTGAGTTGGATTTCATCAGTTGCTTCCGTCGCTGGCTTGAGGGACGACACACCAAAGGCTAAAAAAGTATCAAAGAGTGATGATAAAGGTTTTGCATAAGTGCAATTATGCTATCGAGTGGGAGTCATGTTGCTTCATGTTACCGTGATACTGCCTTCAGGGGGATAGTGATATACAAAAAATGCTGCTTAGACATGGCTGAAACATTTTAAAAAACTTAGTAAACACAAGCAAATCCGTGAAGTCACTGCCTTCCTTGTCTCTTAAAGCTAGGATTTGCAAGTTTGAGGAAAGGCAAACACTTCTAGATCTAGTAGCATTTGCAGATCAAGTGTTTGAAAGAAGGCGAAACAAGGATGGATAATAAGTGGCTCAATGTACCAGCATATATAGAACCCACACACAAAAAACCTTTCGGACAAAATGAATCTTTTTAGCAAACAATGATCTGAATCAGTTTCCAATCACCATAATCAAATATTAGCTAAATACTATATACCATCTTGTGAGTCCCGATATAGTGCTAAAAACAACCCAAGTTCAAAAAAAAGAAGTCAGAACTCAGTCAAGCTCAGCCTAAGGCTGGAATTTCGCTAGTCTTACCTTGTCCCAGTGCAGTCTTTTAAGCCAAGGAGCGAACAGTTTGTCATCTGGCCGTACTTTGTCATAGGCTGACGCATTCGCAAACGGTCAAAGGTCTACTTGCTTCTTCAAGTTGGTTTCTGAAAGCAAGTAAGTAAAGACATCCTTTAAGGTTCAACCAGTTCTGTCGTGAAATCATTGCTTATTAAAGTTGCGTGGTTCCGATCGTCTTCGGGACCCCCTGATTTCCCCGGAGGTAGTATCGATTTTGATATCAATGAACGGCCGTATTTTCTCACATGTCGTCCTAAATTTGCGGCCCTAAATCCTTTTCCATTCCAAGATATAAACAAACAACCGCGTTTAGTGGTTCACCATCATATTAGCACAGTATTAATAGGGCTTTGCACCATGCAGTATTGCATCTTCCATCAAAACAGCAAGTTTGTTTCCCACGGTACTTTATGAGGCATATGTTCAAGTGCCAGGCTATCATTCAATAGAGAACCAATACACTAAATCGGAACAAGCACCTTTAATATCCTTGGCATTCCTGCCTGTTCATTGGCTTCTATTTTGATTGGTTACTTGGAAGGTATTAAGATATAAAGGTGATGCAGTATCCTTTATGGCGAATAATGTGTCCGAGGTCGGGAAAAAATAAATAATGGACAGAGGTTCAGCGAGGCCCATTATTTTATTTTTTTCCGGCCGAGGATACATTATGAGCTCATAAATAATACTGCAAACCCTTTATTTCTATTCTATAACCGAAAACAGCGTGATATAATGAGAAATGCATTCGCCGACCCATTATCTGGCAGAATAATGGGCCGTAACTGACCAATCAGTGCAGCATTTTCAATAATGGGCCAGAGGTAATAGTAATGGCATATATTGAGCAATCAGAGATACTGCAAGAATGGTGGTACAGTTAACAGAGATAGGAAGCACTCTTTTGATTGGTTATCAAGGGGTTATCTCCTGTTGTGTCCTGTAAGAGCCAACCAAACAGATTGTATCATATATCCTAGGTGGCAGTGTCCCGGTGGTATAAACAATGTTTTTAAGAGTATTCCCAATTTTCCAAAAATTTTTTGAGTTGGCACTGGCAAATTGGCTAGTAAACTATATCTGTCAATGGTAAAGCTCAACATGTCTATATATGGGTTGTTTTAACAATCAGGGTACCACTTGGCTGAACACTACAATGGGACCCATAAAAAACAATGTCTGTACTTTTTCATAGATTGTACTATGCCAAACTTAACGACCACCAAAAGCACTACCTACAGCTGCAAAGAAAACCTTTTGAAATGCTTGAAGACTAAGAAAAATATGAACATATGTATGGAAATTGCTTAAAATCACTGTCTCATTTGATTTAAGCTAATATTTGAGTGAATTCAACACCCTCATAAAGAACATTTGGGACAACATTCAGCATTCAGGAATAACATTTGGAGCAAGGTATTAATATCCAGAAATTTTAAAAGATGTGAAACCATTTGTTATAGTATGTCATTTACAATTTAGCGGTAAATTCCGTCAAAAAATGTCCTCTCCATTTTTATGCTAATAAAGCTTAAACTAAATTGACAGATTGATTTGTGATATTTGCTGTAAAAACTTTAGTTTATGTTCTACACATTTGTAGTAAACACTTGTTGGCTACCCATTAAGTTTTCCTGTATCGCGTGATCAAATGTTAGAAGTCAGTGTTCCGTCAAAATCTGTCCTTTCCGAAACATGAAGTTTCACTAACCATAAAAAATTGTTCCTGAAGACATCACGCCTCTGAATTTGGAAATATACTCCTTGAATTATCCATAATACAAAACATTAATACTGAAAATAATCAAAGCACTTTGTTTTTTCACACTAATGTAGAAATGAATGAAGTGTTCCGTCAAAAATTGTCCTCTCCGAAAAATGTAACATTTCATCATTCGTAAAAATTTTCACGAAGATGCGATGCCTCAAAATTTGGAATTATACTTCTTGACTTGCCTACAATACAAAAACATCATATTGAAAGTCATCATGAACTTCATTTTTCACCCAAATGAACAGCGAGGTACCCTGATTGTAAAACAACCCATATCGCAAAAGGAGGAATTTGGTTAATTACAATAATTAACATTGTATAACGATAATAAATCAGTGGCTGCTGAAAAAGTCCTTCCAATATGATATAGCCACGTCACCCATTAGTTGTTCTGTTGGTTCAGGCAAATCAAGTTAGGTCATTTTTGTGAGGTGGCACTATTTTCACAATTGACGGACAGAAATTTGGTTTCCATTTTCTCATTAGAATACAATCGGGAATCCTGGTTCTAATTACAAAATTGCTTCTTTACGAAAAGCTTTTGAGCATTACCATCGCCGACTCAAGTATGCCATCCACTTGTAAGAATTTCCCATTGATTTTAACGAGGCGGTCATATGATTTCTGCGGCAATATGAGAAAAAGTTTATGATTTTGCTCTTAAATGATTATGCCTCAAACAAAGTCACAAAAAAAAATTATGAAAAGCTTGACGAAAATTTAATTTTTCTTTGTACAACCCCCCCCCATTATTATACAGGGATCAAAGACGCACAATTTAGTGGTTCTGTTTATTTGTAATGGAATTTAGATTCAGAAAGGCAAATTTAAAAATTTGGTGAAAAACCTGGACAAAACATCAAACTTTCATTTCTGAAAAGACAAAACCAGCCAATCGGAGAAATTTTTAAAGGGATTTTTAGGGAGAAGACCAAAAATATAGGAATGTACATGTTTCTGCATTCCTAATACAAACAAAATCTTGTGTACAAAATATACAAACTAACACAGATTGACAATCTGCATAGAGACAAGTTTTTTTTTCTCCCACTCTTCTCACCCTATAGAGGTGTCCTGCCTGTTTTAATCAATGGCTAGGATCAAAAGAATCAAACTGGTGTCCTCTACCGAAATGCAGTCCATTCAATTTAATGTTGTGTGAAACCTTGGGAATCACCTTGTTTGTATGCCAGTAATTTGGTGCAAATAAACAGTGGTTTCTGATTTGATCCTCTTGAACAAAGTTCAGCATTATGGTTGATGACGTCACAGGCACATCCCCTATTATTATTTTCTGAGGAATGAATATGAGCCAAAAATATCTATGCTAGCCAGTTCCCAAAGGTGCCAATTAAAGGTGCGACGAGAGAGATTTCACATATCAGGTGTCCCTTAAAAATCGAAAGTACTGATTGCTGCCCTGATGTAAAGCTTTCCATCAAAACTATCCCCATATGAGAGAATTAAGCTGAGAAATGTTTCTTTGGTACAAAAATTGTGAAATTTCTAATTTCGTATAACAAGCAAAAGCGAAATTCAGCCTAATATGTTTCTATTGAAATATAATCAAATCAAATCACTTTTTTCTCTCTTTTAAGACATTTCTGTAGCTAAATACAGGGTAAGAAATCTCTATGAAATTACTATTACGACACAATCTTTAGGTGCCTCAAAATCTCTTGTTGCACCTCTAATCCAAATGTACTTCATGGCACCAAGTGCTCTCATTTGAGCATTTTCTATGTGTTCGTGTGTGATTTGTAGAGTATCCTGCATTTGTAATAGGCCCCTTTACATATTAAAACACTTGTTCTCCAATGGCACAAGTGACTGTCGTCTTTTGCGCCTTTACCCCACAAGATGGCTATGAAAATATGAATGTTTGTGCATTCAATTGAAACTCATGGTCCCACTTAAAGGTGCTTGTTCCGTATTTGGGACCCCCCTGATTCACCCGGTAATTTTTATATCAGCATTTTTATACCGTATTTTTCTCATTTTTCGTCCTGAAATTTCAGCTTTCAAATCCATTTCTTTCTCAAGATACAGATAAAAAAGTACCGTTTTTATGGTTAACCATCAATATTAGCACAGTAGTGAATAGGGCGTTCCACTATGCATTATCGCATCTAGCATCAAAACCGCAAGTTTGTTTCCCACGGTACTTGATGGTCAGTGTGTACAAGCGTCAGGTTCTCATATCAAGTACAGAACACGATAGACAAAAATCGGAACAAGCACCTTTAAAATAACCTCATTTCATGTTACGATATGCAATCGTGCGCGCTATTTGTAACCATGACCGTATCAAAAATCGCACTGCAATAATCAACTATAATAGCACCCTCCAAGATGACCAGTGTGAGACACTAAATGTTTTTTTTAATGTTAATTACTTTGTGCTTCAAATGCAACCTATTTCCATTATTTGAAGGTTAGATTTGAGTTTTTTGTATTTAGTTCTTTTTATGTTCTTTAGATTTTTTTAACCCACTTTTATGGAGCAAGGTTTTAATTTTGCTACAACCCTTGCAGTCTACAAATGCATGTTTCCTCAATTGAAACTCCCTGAAAATAGAGTAGTTCCCTACGATTTGTGTTAGTAAAAAAATAACTTGACACAAAAGTGTATAAAGTCAATCCAAGCCGCAAAAGCCACAGGACCACTATTTCATTGAAGTGTCATTTCCTGAATTTAATCCTTGATATTTCAACAACAGATATAAAGCATAACAAATTTTACTGTTTTGGTTAAGTTGCTAATATATCTGCTATCTCATGGGAAGAACCAGTACTCCTTTGGGCCAACACATCTGATCAACATCTGTCAAACTGTATACATGTTAAAGCAAATAAGTAGCTAAATGGCCACATCTCCTTGGGGAATAGTCGGGGAATGGACCTTGGGGCACACCAGTGATCAGAGTTTGTGTCCTATGAGAGACTACCTTGCAACAAATTTGATTTTGAAATCTGGCTATCAAAAAAGTAGATGCGGTCAGTTCTCAAAGTGCGGATGTAGACCACCGTCAATGACCATGACAGTCAACTCTTGATGTCAGGCAAAGTGGTCTCTTGTGCCTTCAGACCATAAAGTAGCTAAGTGACACACACAAGATGTTCCCCAGTGAAGGACCTTCAAGTTACGAAGAAATCACAGGAGGCTTTCCAAATTGATTGTATGATTGCACACAATCTGTCAAGTTTACATAAACAAATTTAACCTTGGAATTCCCTAAACAGGTTGCAGATTTGTTCTACCAGATATCCATAACAAAAAGGCAAGTTTTGACATGCACGACCTCCATTTGCAGTGTGATCACTGCGCCCCTTTAAAATGGATTGAACAGTTGCCATTATCACACTATGTGGATGTGACATGAGGCTGGGTTGGTGAACTACAACACGATTAACTGTCAAGTTTGTATAATTCAATTTAATTGACCTGGGTATTTTTGCAACAGATTGCAGCTTTGTTTCTAGTGCTTTAATTGTCCATAGAAAGGCAAGTTCCAACATGCCTAAATCCTAACTAACACATAAATTAGCTACCACTTTGTTATTTGGTAGAATTGTAAAATGTGAACTTTCAATGTCATGCCCATGAAAAAATTTAGGTTAATTTCATTAACAAAGGAAGACCTTTCTTTCACAATAACATTAGAAACAATATTGAGACCTAATTTTCACTGATATTGAAGCATTTTTTAAACTAAACTTGATCTTTGCCTCATTAAAATGAACTTCCTGCTCCCTGGGATCAATTGTTGGTCACCGGAAGCAAAACAACAACAACAACAAATCAAGCAGAAATTGTTCATCTGAAATATCACAAATGAGTTTTGCATTTGCCAAGTTTTCTTTCTCAATGCTGAAAATGCCTTGGAGTATCATCCCTATCAAGCTGTCCTTTGAACATTTTACACAATAAATTTCACTTTCCCTCTGAAAGGTGGACAAATTTGACTTTTGACTTAACATTAACATGCATTTCAATGACAACTCTCAAAATTCAACTTTGCAACATATGATCAATTAATTGTTCAATTCAACATTCGAAATGATACGAATATGAATCTCACACTATTAGACTAGGAATTTACACAACAGGTTCTGACATTTAAGGTTACAATTTTGGACAAACCCCACAAATTAAAAAAAAAAAAATCCCTAACCAGTAAACTATTTTCCTACCCTTTCCCTGACTTCACTGAAATTATTCCAAGTGCCTAACAAAAAAAAAAAATAAAAAGAAATAAAACCACTTGGACTTTTGCTTGTCCATGGCAAACACTGATCCAAAAAGAAAGAAAAAAATAGAATCCTTACCATGGATACGAGCAAAACTCTTTACAATAATGGCTCGCCCTCCAAGATGCCTAGGTTCCAAGGCGGCATGCTCTCGGCTACTCCCCTCACCATAGTTCTCATCTCCGACAACTACCCAAGAGACTTCATTGGCCTGTAAATACACACAAATAGTGTTTTGTAAGAATACACAGCTGAATAAAGTGAAGATACTTTTTAGATGTATAGGTTTTTGAAGAAATTGCATCTGTTCATTTAAAAATGCGGTCCTCGGACCGCTTGTGTCGCCTGCCATCGCGGTTTGTGAATGATAGGCCTCACATGACCTTTGACCTTGATATGTGACCTTTGACCTTAATATGTGACCTTTGACCTCATAAACAAATGAGGGTTTGCATGTAAACTCCATAAACCAGGTTTGGTTCCAATTAAACTTCATTAAACTTTTCAAATGAGCTCAATTTTACATTTTGACCTCACATGACCTTTGACCTTGGTATGTGACCTTTGACCTTATCAACAAATGGGGGATGCCAAGTAACACCTGTGACCCAAGTTTGGTTTAAATCCATCAAAGTATGTGGATATTACAGGCAAATGTTAACCCTTTTTCACAACAACAGACATCAACAACAATGGACAACAGTGGACAAAGTGATCTCTATGTGTCACAAAACTGTGTTAAACAGACCATTTTAGTGGGCCAGTATGGTTTTTTTCGTACAGCTGTGGATACAGCCATTGTTGATGTTGTAAAGCTTAAAGGTCCATGGACACGGCTGAGTAGATATTTCTTAATTTCTTACATTTTTGTACCTTAACAGTATCCTGATCATATCTAAACACAGATTTTTTAAAGCGAACATCGGGAAAGTGTTAAATTTCAAGGATAAATATACCCAAATGGACAGGTCCTTCTCCTGTTTTCACGAACGCGTCGCAAGATGCTGGAGTTGGCTTTGATCCGGAAGTGACGTAGAAGTAGCATTTGTTGTAAACAAAGCTCACATGTGGGCTAACCGCATGTGTCGTCACACATGCACAGAGTGCTGTGCATGACAGGACCAATAGCTTTCTTATGAAGTTTTGAATATTTCGACCATGGTATTTTAAAAATATAGACGTTGGCGCTTGTATCATGCGATTTTTCTTTTTGTTAGGTCGTTTTTCTTGACATGAAACCAAGGTTCAAAAGTAGACAAGATTCACTTCACCATAATTTGATGGTATTCATGCTTTTCCCTAAGCACCCTATAAGCTTAGCGTCTAAGCACACCAACAACAAACGAACAAAAAGGCGCGTGCGCCGTTGTGCATTATGTGCGTAGGCAGCGTAGTATTTTACCATTACGCAATGCACGCTGTACACGCACACATAAAACCTCTTCGTCACGCTTCAAAGTTTTATTTACGTCATTGTGACAAACTAAAAGGCTACTTTTACGTCACTTCCAGGTCATCGCGGCCAACGCGCTAATCACTTTCATTTTGTAATTTCCCTTCAAAGCTTGTCCGAAACCCAAGACGTTATGCCCAATTTTTTTTTATCAAATCTACGGTTTCTCAACTTCTGCTTCATGCAGATTTTACATAGATACCAATACATACTGTGAATAAAACCATATTTGGGAGGTATAATATTTTAAAGCATGTCCATGGACCTTAAAGTTGTTCAAACATGGATCCTTTTTGTCAGTGGAGCACTGTGGTCTTTCAGATGGCACTGGCAATGGTTTGCAATAGAAATTGTAACTGAACAAATTACCTAAAACAAATGCCACCTTCATACATAAAGTTCACATCCCCGGGTGTTTATCACACACAATATGGTATATCTATTTTTTTCTGTGCGGTTACAATGTTATGTGCAGCCCAAACGTATCGTGATTGTAAAAAAAAACCTATATAGGGTAGATGGCTATGCAACAGTGTCAGTAATAGAATTGATGACTCTCACTTGATTCAAAGAACACATACTGCACATGAAATAAAAAGTCTGCAGCAGCTTGGGGCCAGGATTTGCTTTAAGACTCTGTAAGCTTTAAAAGGATCACTATGTTTTTTCTGAAGCCATCTTGTGATTTTACACTCTACTTTATGCAAATTCTTAGTAAAACTCCTAGTTTTTGCATTCTCCTACAATCTACATAGTCCAGGGATTGTGCAGAAGCATGATGCTGAACTTACGACAAAAGCTTGTGACGCATTTGTGTGAAATGAATGATTTAGCAGTAAATTTCCCGTCTCATCTTCTGTGATGCGACAAATCACTCATTTCCTTTTAGACTTATTTTTAACCTTCTCAAGAAAAGGTTTTGCAAGTTAGAAATCAATCCCTCTGAGGGGCAAGATAATGTACTAGATCATGTTAAGTCCATTTCCACACATCAGTGCCAAATAAAATAAAAGGCATATAGGATCATTTTCACATGTCTGTGCAAAACACATAGTGTTTCTATTTTCTTTTAAGTAACCAACATTTTTGATATTTAAGCTGAAGCGCTTATTAAAGCCCAAGTATGAGGTATTTGCTCATTTAATAATCCGCTTCTTTCCGTTCACTAACATTTTGAAATGTCACTGTTGGCACAACTGGACAATTCTGATTTTTTTTCATGTTGGTGCATAAAACAACACACTCAATTTCCACAAGAATAAATAGATGCACCATTGGAATTTAACCCCTGATGTGTACCACTTTTCTTACAGTATCTCTGATTGGCTCATAACATGATATAACCTCTTAGTAACCAATCAAAGTAGACCTTCTACATATCTGTACAAATCTTTAAGGTTTTCTTACCATGTCTGTGATTGGCTTAATACATTATATAACCGTAAAGTACAACCATTAAAATCAGCAAGTATTTCAAATTTTATTCAAAATTGTCAAAATTTTGCATTTTCATCACCATATTCAGAATCAGAGTGAAAATGCATTCAAATGAGACCAAACAAGCCTAGTCTTAGGTCAGCGGTTTTTGAGATGGCTGCCAAAATGACCTGCAGTCATTTGGGAAGCCATTTAAAATACAATCTTTACAGAATCTACCATGGATGGTTAAATGGTTAATATAATTTCATTTTCACAATGTTAATTTCTCAGAAATTTTGCACTACTGAACACTTTTGCTTGAAGCATTTTGGATCTTCTCGTTCAACCAGCTTGCAATCGTCACTGAAAACAACATCCATATCTCAACAACTCTGGTCTTTGAGCAAACAAATAAACACATACAGCTTTTTCAATAAACTGACATTTTTTCCCATTCAGGTTAATTTGCAAAAAAAGAAAGCAAATAGCATGTCCCTCAACTAACACAAATATATGGCATTCTATCTGCAATGCACAAGGAATTCCTGTGAATGCAAAATCAAATGATCAATGCATTTTCCGGCAAATGCCATTTCTTTAAACTTTCCTCAATCTCTTAATACGCCTTCAATCACAGGGTTTGCAAGGCAAATAACCATGGTCTAGTGGGACAGGTGGTTTGGGAACACAAAATAGATAGAGAGCCGTGGATAGCATACAACATATTTTCTGTCACTTTGAAGCATTGAAATTCCTTGCCCCCAATTGCAGTACTCATAACATGTAGGATGTGCCGGAAGGCTAGAAGGTTATGCGAGCGTCAATATATTTAGTAAAGAGAAAGTTCTAAATAAGCGTTTAGAATCGGTCATATGACTTTGATGTGATTTTTTTGCCCCGCGTTCTCCAGCATATACAATGCTTGCTTTGATATGCTTCAAGCATATTCCATGCATGCTCTGTGATGATATTATGACTGAAATTTAGTAACTGTTCTTTCCTATATGGGTCATTCAACCAATCCTACTACAAGTTTCATACTGTTATTGTTAAGAATGAAAAATAAGTGACCATCATTATCAATTCTCTTGCCTCCATTTGTATGGATCTCACAATGGCTTATCAGCTTGAGGCAACATTACGCTAATTCATTTGCAGTTGCTATTACATCACAATGAGACATCTATATATTAGGTATAGCCAAAGACACGGTTCTATATAGATAGAGAGGACAAAACGATTACGTCATTCTTTAGAAATTTCGTCTCGCATGTTTTCCGACCACAAGAAAAACATAGAGTACCACCCAATAGAAGCAATGGCTTTTGCCTCGCTTCTTCCAATAGGGGGTGCCGCTTCTGATATACAATAATCGTAGCTAGTGATACAAAATGATGTAGTGTTAGAGGTGGCCAGGTGCAATAATATTGCACCTGGATCAATGTGCTCAGATACTCTTTTCTCATAATAAAATGAGGCTTAGGTGAAAAAAGAAATTCATGAGCGGTTGTTATTTAAATATCAAGACGACTGACGTGTCATTTCATTCATTGTGTGGCATGGGAGGACAAAAAGTAACCACCCAATAGCAACCCACATCCAACAACTGATATTTGTGGATGTTTGCTATCGAATTGACATTATTGTGTGTATACAAGCACCCAAACTTAATAATTATTATGTGCAATATTCAAAATGTCAGCGCCCAGCACGGACGACTGGTTTTGAATGGGCTTCACCCCTTGGTTTGTATAGCTTCCTGGCAAAATTTATTCTTACTAGTATCCTTATCTTAACTTCTATGGGGGTGGTTGAGTTACTGAACTTTAAAATCATAGCTTTACATCTAATTCTGTGTTTTTTTGACCGAAGCTATACCAAAACAGCTGAAGGGAAAATAGTTGCCATATTTGATGTCCCAAAAGGGGCATCTTAGAAACATTTAAGTCAACGGGCCATGTGTTGTATCTGCTACGTGGGATGTGAATTTTGAATTTGGTTTTCACTTTCAGTCTTCCACCCTCTCAATTCCTTAAAGGCTTTTTTCCTTTCACAACAAAAAAGTTACAAAACAATTTCATTGGAACTTGAAACCACAGTTTAAGTCCCTTTTATGATTTTTTAGCACCTTCTGTTTAGTTATGGTTCACGGTAGCTACCTTGCGAAAAGCTTATTTTTTCAAATTTTCAGTTAATTCCTGATCTTGCATTATGGTGTTTATGAGCAAAATGCGTGTATCACATCTCATAGGTCACTCCCTGTGCCGAGACTTCAAATTGCAAATTCTGGCAGAGAACATCAAATGTTGAATATCAGTTTTTAAGTACACATTCAATGTAGAATAATGTTCAGTATGACAAACAAATCTCAACTTTTAGATAAGTCCGGGAAAAGGGGGGGGGGGGCAAAGCTGCAGATCACAAAAATATGTATTAATCAGGTCACGAAGGCCTTCCTTGGGAAAAAAGACTTTAGGAAATTGGCATCATTTTTCTGTCACCATTACCAATGCCCATTAAATTTCAACAAATTTATCCCATGACACAGATGCCCATTATCCGACTTCAAGTTTACTCCTTATATTTCCACACCTTAGTCTACATTTTCTTGTAATGCATAGTATATTTTTGTAACTTATTTATTTATAGCCAATCTTCTTCGCTTCTATTTTTAACTGTATATCAGGCCCCAGGGGAGCATATCCCATGTATGGCGGGCTACCCTGTATACAGAACTCCTCATCCTCATTATAGCTACAACATATCAACAGATCTAAATTACCGTGTCAATTTTTTGTCAACCTAATTTGTTTTCCTAGACCCATTTTGGTGGCAAACCTCCAGACTTTTTGGAATTCTCACTTTTTGTGAACTGGGTCATTCCATGAAGTTGGGACTCAAAGTGTGACATTTGATTGAAGGTGGATGACCCAATCAACAACCCCGTCCTCCCCACTTCACTCCAAAATTGCGATTTTGGCAGGGCTAAAATTTCAGTGAGTTTGAAGTCCGACTTCCCATCATTTTGGAAGTTTTCACAAATACACAATTTATTGCCTAGGTCTTGTTCCCTTTTATTAAGCACCTCGCTTGTAAATGGGCTGAGATAGAACGCCCAAAGGATGTGAGAACCCCTAAACCAAAAGTTGAACTTAATGGAATTTCAGTTGGATGCCGTGGTATAGCTATTGTGATACCAACATGCAGACAAAAATCAATATTGCTATTAAGGCTCACTCACTCATTCATCCGAAACCCTCTTGTGTAATCAAATACACATGCGATTCTTGTTGTTGTATCACACAGTGACCCTTAAAGACGCAAGCTTCAATAGGGACTTCCCCCACCCATTTACCCTGAAGAGCACAGATTTTTATATCAATATTGAACGACCGTTTTTCTCATTGTTGTCCTAAATTTCAGCCTCCAAGTGTTTTTCTTTCCCCAAAATATTGAGCCAAAACTGCCAAATTTGTGGTTAATCACAGTATTTGAACCATATTCTAAGGGCACTAGGTATGCTTTGCCCCATCTGTGTATGGGGGGGGGTGGGGTGGGTCCATGTGAACCCAACAAATTTGTTTTCGTGCACCATTTTTAACGGTAAATTCCTTTTGCCCAAATTTTTATGTAATTTGCTCTAAATATCAGTTGTGCATTTTTTGGTGTAAAAAAAATTCAAATCGGCCATGGCGTTATTATGCCTAATTAGGCTAATTAAACCATTTTGGTGGGTGCTATTAAAATATTTTTGGCCCCTTAAACATCCTAACTCAAGTAATTTTTTAGATTTTTTATTTCAGCAACTCAAATGTATTATGTTCCATTATGAGCCAAATTTAATGGAAAAAGTCCTTCAGGAAAGTAGTTTTTCCTTTTTTGGTGGGAGCATTGGGTGCGCGTTGCAAAAATTGGGTTTTTTGACTGCCATTTGAATCGGTACAAAAATTCTTTTTTCCTGTTATGTGGTCGTGTTGATTTACCCCATCAATGACCAGAGTTTTGGTAAAAAACTCCCATCGCACAGTGGTTTTCAAGGGGGTGGCCATGTGACCTCCCCATACACTAATGGGAGTGCACAAGACCTCTACATTAAAGGCCTCCTCAATTTCCCGTTGAGGGCGGCCCTCTTTTTTCTCAACAAATTGTGGTTTTTTTGCATGTACATAATGCTTGGTCCATATACTAATCACTGTGGTGAAATAGCTAAGTTCAAATCGAAGTCCTTCAATATAGAAAAATCCATCTTTGTTTAAAATTTCCGGATCCGGACATTTTGTTAACACAGTATCCTATGGCACGCTTATATCACCATAAATGTTGACTGCATCAAAACGAAAAATCTGATTCATCTAAACTTTGACTATTTTTAAATAATATATTAAAAATTAGATTTCAGAAATCTCTGAACGCCTTTAAGTGTTTTAAACCATGAGTTTTTGATTACTCACAAACTTGGTTTGTTATATAGGTTGTACGTGACTATCAAGATCTCACTAGTAGAGAAACCAGCTTACTTTTAGAGGCAGCCGCCCCAAAACCCAGAAACCCCCCCCCCCCTTATTGTTTTTGTAACCTGAATGCCTTGAACTATTCCTGAAAATTCATAATGCTTGAAACTTAAATTGACTAAGCAAAACTGTGCTTTCAAAATACTTTCTGGTCTTACCTTTATCCGGTTGGTTACATTAAACCTACAATGTTTACGGAAAAGATTGAAAAACCTATAACATGCTTGTTTGTCGTATTTGCAATTGATTTAAAATATCCAGAGTAATTTGGTGCATAATGTGTGTGTTGGAAAATTAGTCATGGTAAAAGAATACTGCTTTTAAACTACTCAACTCCGATTCTACTTCAACCTGGTTGATTACCATTAAACCCACAATGTTTACAAAATAGAGAGGGGAGGGGAAATCCCCCACACACTTGTTTGTCATTTAACAATTGTTTAGAAAATCAATTCAAGTGGTTGAGTGATGTTGTGTTTGAGCTTTTAAGTACCAAAGCCATCATGGGGATAGTTTTCTCTGGTCCGTGTTTTCCTTTGTCTGAAAATCTGGATCATTTGGGCTATCATCTCATAGCAACTCACTATGAGCTAGAAAATCTCAATTCCCTTGGCACAGTTCATACCTTCCATTCACCAGTGTATTTAGAAAATACACCCACCTGTTTTTGGGATGATATATAATACCCAGACCACACAAAGGTCAGTTCATGTCATGTATGCCACAAGTACACCCACTGAACTTGTGTCCTTGGTTGGATGAGCTATGTAACTCATAGTGACTGGCCATTTCACCATTTTAATAAGAAGAGAAGAGAAGAGAAACAAAGCAAAAGCTCTCAATAAACATCACAATGTATCCCATTTTCCTAGTGCATACATTACTATACATTGTTTGAGCAGAACGATGAACTATGAAAAGAACAAAGGCGGCATAACATTTATCACAGTAGAGGGCTCAAATTGCGTCTGGTGTCCAGTCGTCTCGGATTATTGGGCCAAATTCCCAGTCATTAAAACACCCATACTTACCAGAGCTACATTGTGGGGTTATTACTAAAAAATCTCTTAAAAAGTCACCTTTTGGCTACTTTTTTCTTTAAAAAAACCCTTTTCATCACTATATAGTAATGAATTTTGTTACTATAGTAACAAATGTTACTCTTAAAAAGATACTTTTTAGATTTTTTTTTAGAATTTCTTCATTTTTCTTCAGTTATCATTTAAAAAAAAAACTACTCATTTTTCTTAACACTCTCGATTGTGCCACAGGCCTAAAAAGTTACTAAACTAGAAAAATCCTCTTTTCTTCTCTTTTACAGAATAAACCTCAATACTAGATTACATTTTATTCCATTATAGGACATAAAGTAACGTAGTAACTCTGTTAGAATAACCCCACAACGTCAAGAAAAATCACCCACAACGTTAAATAACCCACAATGTTCATTTCTACGTACAAATCACCCCACAACCTTACTCTAGTAAGAACACACACAGGCACAAATGTAGAGCAACTAAATGCACAATTGCATGTTATAACATTCATCAACAGTACAAGCACTATAGATATATATGTAAATCATTTGTAATAGATGCCTAAACGTCAGTTTTTTTCAGCACTGAATTTCTTCAAGTTTGTACAGATTGTAGCTTAATTGCACAAGGCTCTCCAAAACCACATCTCCAAATGCTGCACTTTTGTTTATATTTATTTTGCAGACATTTTCACAATCGGAGAAAAATTTCTATCAGTAGTGCCCTGTGGTCATCCATTCAATCCAAACACAAATTATCTTTTTTTAACCTTTTTCTCAGGACATAAACCACCATGGCATGCTCAAGCGTAGGTCATAATAACTAGCCAAGGAGGGGATGTGATTTTGACTCTTGCAGATAAACACAATTATGACTAGAAAGATAACAAACCTTGTATGTGATCATATTTTGGTTGTCTATTAAGGCACCACCGTGATCAGAACTTTGTTTGTGATGGTGGCTGGTTTGTGGATACAAAAAAAAACTACCAAAGGGTTTGCAGGCTAAGAAAATATTCGCGAAATATTGCTTGTGCTTTATGCTTGTGCTTTATTACCTGTCAGAGGCTTATCTGAGGCAAAACAACTTAATGAGGTTTTGTTAAACTTCCTTGAACTTGGAAGACATAGGCGGAGACTGGGTTAACTTTGTCCGAGGGTGCACTGACATGGTTCATCTTTGCGAAGCAATGCCAGAATTAAGGCCTCTCCCCATACAGTTGATTGCCATTTATCATTGTTTATATATCGATAGATAGTTTCATGGACATTAGGAATACCCATGAAAATGAAATTCTCCCTTACAGTTTGCACCAAATCAATTGTTTACACAGGTTGACCGAAGGTTCATGCCCCAATGCCTGTTGTTTTTCTGGTTCCAGCCAATCTATTGGTCACTGTCGTTCCCAGATTTCTGCTGCTTCCTAGATTTGTACTAGTCTATAGACAGGGTTATAAATCAGATCGTTCCTATTCTTTAAGTATGGGGGAGGTGCAGTGGCCGCACACCAACGGGGGAACCCTTTCCCTCCGCCAGCCTCCCCCAAATAACAATTTGTACAGTGTCTTTGGAAAGGACCCAAATTTGCCCTCTCAGAAAATGCCCTGCACCACCCCCCCCCATTTGCAAAGGTCTGGATATATTAGCCACTGGAAGGTGGTTTGAAGATGTTTTTATGGTTGAGTCCAATCTTGGGAAATTGGGGAAATGAAAATGACGGGGGTAAATTGGTTACAGGGGAAATTTGGGATTTTCTTGGCGATTGTGGCAGTATGGTAAAACGGGACTGCCATGTATACAAAACTAGCCAGCTACAGGAATGATTTATGCTGCTTTTGAGAATTAATATGGTTAAATTATGCAAAAAAAAAATTGCTTTGAATTCTATCATACAAATTGCAAGTGTTTATATACTACGTTCACACCCAAGAGGGGGGAGGGGGGTGGTGGACACCCTCCTTCGTTAATAAGGGACAAAACATCATCTTGTTTGGTATCAGTGTTGTAGCTAACATATGTCCTTTAAGTTACAAACATATCATTTTTAAACAACATGACGGTAATAGCGAGGTCAAGACTGAGAGCTATTTATAACATTATTTGTAAGCAAATCTCCACAATAAAGGGGTTTTCGACCATTTTTGGCCATTCATGCAGCAAAAAGTAAAGTACTAGGAAGGCTGTCAAACCCTCTCCCACCTGTGACTGATGGGACAAAAAAACGCTGACCTCCCTGAAGGTGATACCTCCAATTTGTTTTTTGCTAAAATGACCGCAAAAGATGAACTTGCAATTACAATTTCTGTGTATTGAGACAGACATAGGATCTTAGGTTCTGACACTCCAATGCATTTTTGTATTACTCATAGCAAGGTTATTGTTACAATTCATGGAAATGGCCATAAATTCACGGCTTCCCATTTACTGATCTCATTACATAACATAACTGGAGTCATACTTCAATTTCGACAACAAGTGACACTGTATTGGAATAAGGCAACAATGTTTGCCAGACAAAATATCCCAAGTCATCAGTTAGACACCATTGAAAGCCTCCAATGAATACCTTGCATACATGTATGTAAAACCATCATATCTCGTGACTTGGTACATCTTTAATTTTTTGTCAAGCATATCATATTTCCCAGCAGTTTTAATGTTAAATCCATTCACAACGAAATTTTATAAAATACATCAACATGAGAGAAGGTTCACGATCCTAGATCAATAAAACCTAACCTACACAGGTGCATAAGGGTCAATTAACAATTTTTCAACTAGATCACCAATGGTTCCAGTTGCTCAGAGCAACATACAGTCCAGTTAGTGTGACTAACTGCGTATTTGCAAGGCTTCTGACAGCATTATATAAGCTAATTTTCAGTACAGTACGAAGATTTCTGTAATTGAAATGCCTGTATTTTTAACAGGACCTCAAATCAGGATTCCTCAGTCAGATAACAATTTGTAGAACCCGGCCCTTAGGTGGCCCCTCATTCTCAATGATTGCTTGTGAAAGTTTGAAGAATGCCCATGTACTTCTGTGGGAAGCCACCATTTTTTGAAAATAGTTTAATGGCGCATGTGTTGATCCCATCTGCATTGATCACATAACCCCTCCCAATAACCCCTAACAAACAGAATTGGAACAATGCAACATGGGTATTATGTCTCGCAGGGAATCCACGTGGAAACATCAAAACCTATCAGAATCACTGAAATTGAGAATAACCTACTCTGAGAAGATTAGTGGCAATAAACAAAACTGAACATGTGTAGGATTGCAAAAACATCTTTAACAAATGGTAAAAACATTGTTGTAAAATAAGAGAAAATCCAGGTGTGCCGGCAAGTTTCCTCTACCTTTATAAAAGACGACAACAAACAAACCGCACATTTATTTCTTACAAGGTGGTTGTAGCTAGTCAACAGCAGATAAGTTTATACCTAACATCCTTGATACCTGGGGAAAGTAGCCATTTATGACGAAATATCAATAAATGGCCTTCCCATTTTAAGGGGAGGTTTTAAATTAAAGCTCGCTAGAAAACAGGTCACTTTTGCAAGCGTAAAAATGGATGTCCGACTTCGATATCATAACAATAAGAAACTCGCATAGCCTTGGGGTATAATTTGCAAGATTTATCCGAAAAGGTGATGAAAAATGTAAAAAAAAGTTAACTTGTGCCCTATCTGGCCATATCAAACAGCAAATTTTGTGTTTCTCAAGCATATTAATGCTTAAGTGTACAGGGAATGCATCGGGAGTGCAGATTCATATAGTTTGTGCACTCGTACACTAAAGTTACATTTCCTCACTTACAATAAAGTTGGATCCTAAGTATTATTATATAATAACTGAAGAGAATGATTGACCAAAGAAAACTAAGCCCCAAGGTTAGTACTCAATGCATTTATTTGTCAAGTTGACTACTCGACGTTGAATATACCAAATGGATGAGTCCTGTTGAAACTTTGCTCCCCAAAACATTGCAAGTTATATATGTCAAATGGCACTTTCTGCTCAACTCATTAGTTTTTTAAGTCCACTGTGAAATATCCCTCTTTATTGTTGACTACGGCGGAAAACTCCGGAAAGTGGGTGTCCTGGGTCACAGACCTCCGAAAATATTATCTAAATTAGTACTGGCGGACGAGAGATAACGTTCTCAGTCCGTCATGCGAATGTGCAAATTAAACTAAATCTAAATATCTCCGGAACACGAAGGGGTTCTATTGAATTTTTTGCATCAGAAGGGTCCGTTACATTTTTTTGTTTTAAATATACCGTATTGTGGTCTGAACCTATAGACCTACGGAAAATTGAACGTTTTTGTCGGTACTTTGGTGCTCGCAACACGGAAAAGTGAACACGCATGTACGCTAGTGGCCGCATCACTTTTCCCACAATGCATTTCGGTATTAATTTCAGTCTTGAGAATTTTCAAGCGCTGGTTTGCAATTTACGTTTTCAATTTTTAAAACATGCTATATGTACTTACCGGACCTCCGGCTTTGGTTGACATAGTTGTAATTTAGCAGAAATACCTTTGACCTCTATATTCTTGACCCCCCCTTCCCCCAGTCAATAGGCATTCACATCTTTGGTGCATATATTCTTTGTGAAATTTGAGCATTTTAATTTTTTTTCAGAAATGGATCATTTAGATCTTTGATCTCCCATTCGCAAGACCCCTTATATGAAGCAATCTCAAAGTATCATCTGATCAATTGCAGTATAAGGCATCCCATTTCAAAACACAATGGACAATTTAAGGCCAAAAAAAAACAAGTTGTCTCAGAGGAACGCGCGCATTAGGTTAAAATTGCTTTTTGACCGCATATTTTTTTTAGGTGTATCCCCTTTTAATTTTTTTGCTACAAAAAATCAGAAAAAAAATGAAATTTGGCCGCGAAAGCGGCCCGAGAATTGAAAAAAGTGGGGCAAAAAATGCATTAAAAAAAAAGAAAGGAACTTTTAAAAAAAAAAGCATTTCGCTTTAGCATTTTTCAAAAAAAACAAAACGCATTTCGCATTGCATTTTCACATTTTTCTTTTTTGGCCAAGCATCTTTAGACAACAAACCGATAAAAGTTATGACCTTTCACCTCAACAACCCACTTTCTCACTCTATGAAGTTGGGAGACGTGAAGGATTACGAATGATCTTCGTTGAAGGGGACCTAGCTGTTGTGTTGCATGGCTACATATTAGAGCAAAGCAGTTCTCAAACAAAGTTTGGCTAATTACTTGACACCTCGGGAAGGTCACAACAAGAGGTCATCATGGCATTTTGCCATCTTCCACATGACTAAGAAACTGGGTATCATTGTTGTATGAGAAGCGTGGGATTCATACCTACTCGTATGCAAGGGTTCTATGGGTTTTTATCTGTGGAATAAATGATCTGTATAGTAGAAAAACCAAAGTTATAGTTATAAATGCGGTTTTGTTCCTCGCCTAACGGGGGTTACCTCATATAAAGCCATTGCTGCTGATGTTTGGAGGATGTATTGGAGCAAATGATAACTGACCGGATGCCTTTCCTGACGTCAATCCACAGTCTTTGGCAGCCATTAGCTCTCCAGAGTTGACGCCCTTGTAGGTCGAGATTTTTTAGTTCTACCAGGGTAACCAACTGCCCTCCTCATCTGATTTCCTTAGAAAACCTGATGGGTGTGTCGGTTTAGCCGTCAACCCTCCCGGCCCTGGGACAGGAAGTAGTTACTGGTTACCAGGACACCAGTAGCAGGCCCTCAAAGAAAAACCTGATCGGAAACATGGATGTCAAGAAATTATAATGTAGTTGTGTGTTTCATTTTCAAAATAACATTACTCTACTAATTATCAGGTGCTTTTTGTTCAACAAATTTGCACAGCATACCTATCCTTGTTAGAAAACAGGTACTTCTGGAATGTGAAGTCAAAATGTAACATGCCTGAAAGCTACTGGACACAACGTTTTTGATAACTGCTATCTTATCATCACTATCTATGTCTGTGATTTAGGCTATATACATACAATTATTTTTCAACCACCAGTTACCCAGCATTGATATTAGTGATTGAGATGAGAATATTTCACGCACATCGCCTGCATTATCAATGTGCCCGGTCTGTTGATGGCAAACAAAAACCAATCATGCAACTTTACCTTGCAAAACTGGCAAAGCAATGATTAAATGGATTCACTATTCAATACAGATCAACTCCTATGATTCTGGCAGAGTCCGATACTGATCGCCTACAGTGACTGCCCTAGTAACATAATAGTGAATGGTCAGATAAAAGTGTCATCGATCTCAGTGCTGATTGCCTGGCGGTGTGGTTAAATGGACAAGTTCTGGATTTTAATATTTTTTAGAGGTCCAGATAAGCAAATCACTGCTTATCAAGAAATTACTATGCTTTTAGTAAGCAATATAGCACCATTTGTCCCCAATTTCACAATTTTTGAGATTTTCGTGCCGAGGTTGTGTTTTTATTTCTTGTGATTATACCTGAAAATGGTATGCTCAAAACTGTGCACACAAAAGAAGGATCTTGTAATTAGATTCAGGGATCCGTGACTCAATTCGGTCTGTCCCTTATAAATAGCACCTCTTCCGAAATTGCCTGGTCTTGGACTTGCTTTAGCGGACGGAATACCAAGAAAGGGATGATTGAGTACATGGCTCTATATCATTTAGAGGATGTTTCCAGTGGCCGTTTTGAAGCTTAATAAGAATCTGAGATCCCCAATTCTGATAGTTGAAATTACAAAAACCTTTGGGGACATGTAAGAATTAGAGCTTTCCGCATCATCGGGTTTGTAGCCAATACCAATGAATGTGCAGAAATATCCAAGTTTTTAAAGGAGACCGGTACTAAGAAAAAAAAACTTATACAATATAGCTATAAAAATAAATTAGATTAAAAAAAAAAAAAAAAAAAAAAAAACAGAAATTGTACTAACCATAAAAAATGAATTAAAACATTTCGTCTGACAATGCGCTATTTGACATTCGCAGCATGTGTATAGGGATATGTTATCAGCTGTTATGGGATACGGACGGCACTAGTATAGCGTCATGCACCTTCACATGTGATGCTTTCATAATGTGCATGTCCTGTGGCATGTATGACGCAAAACGTGCCGATGGGGATCGCATACCACGTATCCACTATGCGGCGAATTATTGCATAGCGCAATGTCAAACTAGCTGGTTTTATTCTCGTTTTGTTAAATACTTCCGTTTTAGATGAACCACTCGATGATGTGTCAATAATTATTTTATAGAGTAATTATAATATTATTTGTGGTACGGTTCTCCTTTAAATACAGCGTGCACCTAACCCATTTGTCATCTGCCATCACGGTTTGTGAATGGGTCATGATCACATGAGGTCACCAATACGTGGGGGACAGTACCCAAGGACAAGAAGATTTCAGTAGCTTCCCACAATTCATTGCTTCAATGCGGTTTTGTACAGGTACTGATGTGAATCGTTAGTGATGAACCTGGCCTTAATTGACATTACTGATCACATACTTGCATTTTAAGAGTGTTTATCTCTAAGGATTCACATGACTACCTGTACAAAAACTTCCAAGGAAAGCAATGCATTGTGGGAAGCTACTGATATCTTCTCTTCCCAAGGACCATTGAATCCAAGTGTCATGAAACATTGATCAACATATCAATGTGTATACACCAACCTTTTGGTACTTCTGACCAGTTTGGGGCCCACGAACTCTAATGACTCCTAGATGGCCTTTGATCCCACTTCTGGGAGGGGTATCTTGTGGTAAGGCAGTTCACATCAAGTCCAAGTATGCAATTGAGGTATGCCATTTATTTTGGTCAAGTGCTACTGCACCACATCACAGCTGCGCATGACAGAATCATTTGTAATACCCATTTGTATACTTGGGTCCTATATGAATTGTTTACCAGCTTGTTGCCCACCCTGACCATTACATTCGCAGGGCCCATGCAAATGAGCACATATTAGTCACATTGGGCAATTATGGAATGGTTTAACATTTTTTACCACAGAGAGACACACAGACAGATAAACACACTACCAAAGCAATCAAGTGTCCTCTCTGTATGCTGACACACAAAATTGGGGATGCTCTTAACAAATGTGCTATATTGCTTTAAAAACTCGGTGTGACTCTGTTTCTTGGGTTCTGCCGTTAGCGGATTAATCTTTTACTCACTTTCACTGACAATAAGGGAGCGGAAATTCAGCATCCTGATATTTGTAGACTACAGGCGAGGGGATGACATCAATCAAGTAGTTATTTAGATTTCTGCCCTTTTTAATGCTTCAATTCCAAATTTAACAGGGCTTTGACTATTCCCTCCAGAGTCGGAATTCTACGAAGCTGATGCCTGAACTTGGGTAACTTAAATTACTGATTATCATTACAGATACAAACCAACCTTAAAGAACACTACCGGGACTTCCGAAAGAGTCAAAATATTTCAATTTGACAGGAATAGCTTAAAAGTGTAGGGTAGGATAAGGAGGTAGAATAGCTTGTTAATTTCTTCAAGTACGTTTTCCAACATGAAGAATTGACAGAGAAAGGAAGGAAAAGAGAAGGAAAACGGCCAAGGTTCCAACGATATGCATCCATTCTGAGTACTGATGTGTTGCATGTTGTAAGTGTCCATATTGACAGTAATGACTAAAATATTTTTTGATTTTGTCCTATTAGGTTGCTTTGGTCTTATCATTTGCAGGGCTGTTTAGGATACCTGTACTGTTCGACATGCAAAAAGATGATTTTTTGATTTTTTTTTTTTTCTTTTTTTTTTTTTTTTTGGGGGGGGGGGTTGATAATTTTAGCAAATCACTGATAGTGCCTGAAACGTAACTTTAAGAATTGACTAAGATATGAGGACTTACGTTCAAACATTGCTTTCATCAAATTTAAGAAGTCATGAAATGGGTGTAGGGAGAAGAATAAAACTGCCGTATGACGTCAATTTGCCCTCTAGCCAAAACAACTGTAATTGCAATACGTCAATTTTTTATCAGGTTGTGTGTATTAGCCACTGCAAATCTCAGAATCAATGTTTCATAGAGAAATATCTACTAAAGTTGACCTTTGATCTGTCCTTATTAGTATCTGTTAGTTAGAGTTGGAATCGGTAGTATATGAGCCACGATATTATTTGGTTTTTAAATCAAAATGTAGAACCCTGCCCAATGTGATAATTTTCATGCCACATATAAGGTTCATTTAGCACCTTCAATATCATGGCAAATGCTAACAAATTTCATTTACTCCAATGTTCTAAACTTGCAATTCAGTTTTGTCGATCACATTACTAGCAGCTGGTGTATTGCATTAAAGGAATTGCAAAACACGGTTTGGCCTAGCCGCAAGGCAAAAAAGAAAAATCAAGTTTGTTTCCATTAGGTAATCCGAACCTAAATGCGAAAGGCGTTTTAAAATAAAAAAGGATTTTCCCCAGAAAGCAATGGCTCAAATTGGCCAAATTACAAGTCAAAACAGTGAAATCATATTTGACCTATTGCAGTTTTTTATAAAAACAAAACATATCGATGCTGGGATCACTATGTTTTTTAAATTACTGCAAGTCAAACATGCACCATCCCCCTGGCAAGTTGGCGTGATGGAACAAAGGGGGGGGGGGGAACCCTCAGATGAACTTTGACCTTGGTCCAGGACATATGAACTTGTCTATTGGAGCTTTGTAACATGGGCCTAACCTTTGACCTGCGTCCATGACCTTGACCACTGTACTGGCCTTGACATAATCCACATAGGAAGGAACCCCAACTCAAGTCTGGTGTAAATCAGACTTCAACTTATTTTTGCAGAAGACCTGAAAAATGAAAACCTAACCAACTGAAACACACACACCATACGGACATGCACACTCTTGCAAAAATCCCTACTGCTTTTCAAGCCAGGGGAACAACAAGGCCAGGGGATAATAAAAATGAAATTTTCTCAGTAACCAATCAAAAAACTGAAATTCCAGTTGAAACCAATTCAAGTGGGACCAACTAGAATTTTGCGATTTTCAATATTGTTTAAAAAAAAAAATTTTTTAGTTTTTAAAATAATGCATAATCTTCAATTGGTCTTGTGTGTCCAAACATGTGGTCCCCGGTGTGACAAAAAAAAAATTAACAAAAAATTGATTTGGATCAGTGCTCACACTGCTGGTGGGACGGATTGGCATTCTGTGAGAGAATGCTTTGTAGTTAGTTTTACAATGACTCTGTCCAGATCGACCAGGCAATTTGTTTGATTGGTTTTGCAATGAAATCTGCAAACGTTAGATATGGTATTAATGTATAATCATTCATACCTCTGGGCACATCTTATAAATGCCCATCAAACGTATAACTGATCTGTGTAACTCATTCATGCACTGCAGCACATATTAGATATCTCCTCTAGTGGTGACATGTCTTACACTTACTTCAAAATTCAAGTGGGAAGCACAACATTTAAAGCATATTAGTGATCTACCCATTGGAGTCAGATTTTGAAAAATAACTTAAAAGGTGTGAAGGATAAGTCTGTGAATTCTCATTTGATTTATTTCCCAACTAAAAGCATTGGGCAGAAAAGAAAGCAGCAGTGTTCAAAGATATGAATCTCCATGCATTACATGCAGTAGTAAGTGTCATTATGGACATAAATGACTAAAAATATATCTTATTTTGCAATATTAGGTCCCTCTTCCCCCCATTCCACTTGCCCCCACGGGTATCCTTAGGAACTTCCTTGTTAAGGACAGAAAAATAATTGATTTTATTGATTATTTATATTTTTCCGATTAGCAAATCACCGATAGTGCCTTAAAATTATTTTGAGATTTTCCCAGGAATCCAATTCAAAACAATTTAAAAATCCTACGGTTCTGTGGTTAGTCCGTTTACACCACGCATTCAATTCATGATATTAGAATTTCAACATCCCTCTTTCTTCCACCTGTAGCCCGAGGTGTCACCAAGAAAATAACACAGAGGGCATGAACGCACTAAATTGAGGAAGGGCAGCAGGAGCTCTAAGCTTTAACACAATGTAACAAATCCCTTTGAGAATATGTTTATATGTTAAACAACATGTTTGAAGGTTTTTAGTTACCATGTTTCAAGGACCTTATTGATTTTGAAGTGGACTGGGAATAGGATCATGAAATTGTGGAGGGGCGGTACACGACATACATTTTTAGTGTTTCTGCTAATTGTTAATGAACAAGTTGAAAGTCTTGAACTAAAGACTAATTTCAATATATGTCTTCTATTCTTGAGAAGCGTGTTTCGTGTTCTATTATGATTAAGGAATGACAATAGAGTAACATAGACAAATTGCCAACAGCACCCTTTGCCCATCCAATTGGGCTATCTTTTGATCCTAAAATGATATTTTTAGTGGGTGTCCTTATAGTGGCGGTTTTTTTTTTCCCATAGAAAGCTAACGTTTAAGGCTAAAAATTGGAGCTAGTTTGTCCGCTGAGCCCACGCCTTAAACCATTTGAAATCTTGTTTGGCAACACGAATTCATATGATTTCTGAGCGCAACAAATTACATAACAATATAATTTCAGATCTCTTTAAACTGGTTTACATTTATTCAACTTGTTCCTGAAAAGGATTTTTAAATAATTTTTTATCTATATATCCATTATAGCTTTTGTTCATTTTATTTGTTCATATTCGTTTTATGCATTTTAGGGTATTTGCTATGCACAGGGGTTTCTCAATAGGCGTTTTGCCCGCGTGGCCAAATCCAGAACGCCAAACCATTGCTTTTTGGCCCTTTACTTGGCTCTTAAAATATTAAAGGGCAACATAAGATTTCAGGTTGTTATTTTGCCCTGGTAGGTAACCTTTTAACATGTCAGATTCTCTGGCCCTTAGCTAATATAATTGAGAACCCCTGGCAAGCATCAAATTAGCTAAGTAGCTATTACTGCTAATAGCATAGTATCAAATAGCTATATACTGCTATAGCATAACATCAAACAAGCTATCTATACTGCTGATAGCATAACATCAAATTAGCTATCACTGATGTCGCGCATGCATCAAATTAATATCTACTGCTGATTATAATGGCATCAAAATTACTTTTACTGCGATCACACATAGCAATCAAATGTAGCTTATCTACTGCTGAGAAACTATCTCAAAGTAGCTATTCACTGCTGATATCCATGGCATCTAAATTAGCTATCAATGGCGACAACGCATCAAATTAGCTATCTACTGCTGATGCATACACCAAAGTAGCTATCTACTGCTGATCGTAAAGGGCAACAAATTAGCGGAGGGACAGACTGGACCAAATTATAAACAAACGATGACAATCAAACTAAAAAGTATAAAAAATAATAAACTGTGTTTTTGCCTATATATTTTGAATTTATTTTTTTTAGCACAAGATCCCTAAGGCTAAATCCTGGTTTTATTTCCATCCAATTTGACTGGCCTTAAGCGGAAATATTGTCAGTGAACACAAGGATAAATACCACTTGGACCAGTTTCACCTGAAGGTTCAAGAAACCAAAGGATAAGGCGTGTAGCATTAATTGAGGGATTAAACCCTTTTCAAAACAAAGAATATTGTAAAGATCGGCTCTTAGTGAATGGATTATAATGCAGTGAACTAATCATATATTATTTTCAGTGAAAGCACCAGAAATTACTATGTTGTGGGTGTGAAATGAGGAACTGGTTGGACTCACTCTCAAAGGACAATAATCATGAAATTCATGGAAAGGGGGGGAATTTGATGCTGAAACTAATGTTTGTAACAGTCTACAAGTCTGTGGAGGGACAAAAATGGTCGTGCTTTTGTGGGCAACGCTCTCCATGTGGAGGGACAATTTACCCTTCCATATCCCACTGCCTCAAGATGCCAGGGAAGAAATAGGATGAAGAAAAGACAGCTTCAAGTGTTTGCAACCAAAAGAACAATAAGGGAAAGGATGGTGTGTTCAAAGGTATTTCAGTTTACTTCAACAAGTGGTTTGTTTTTATGGTTTCAAGATTCTGCTGAAACCTGGAGTAAGCTGAGACAACATGACTGTTGAATTGAATTCCCCAATGCTACAGTATTTATAGCAATTGCGGCATTTTTATAAAGTTATTATTTATGTTTATTATCACAAGAAGCAGAGCCACTTACTCCCTACTTTTTTATTTCAATTTTCAATAAAGAATGTCTTGCAGGGGGATTCAATGGCACTTTGTTGAGATCAGGATAGTCGAAAACTGGCCCACAGGTTTTTAACTGCCTCATAAGTAGCCATAACTCCGAACCAGACCCCCAAATTTTTAAACCAACTAAAAATCTCATAAAAGCGTGAAAACCTTCCTAAAAAGAATCAGTACAAAACTCTAGTTGAGTGAACTTAAAATTTGTTGGCCAAAAAAATAATCTGTGTGATTGGATAGTTTTGGGACAGTCTTGTTACTACTGGAGTAACTAGCCATCAAATTAGTTATATGCCTGGCTGATAAGCAAGGCAATGCAAATTAGCTAAATTCGTGCTGACAGCATGGCATCAAATTTTTAAAACTGTCCACCCGCTGATTCAGGGGAAATTCTTCTGGCCCCCCACTCAAAAGTTCCTGGGTATGCCACTGTCCCAAAACACAATCAGAACATACACCTTTACTGAGTTAAGAATGAAGAATCTTCCTCTTTTTAAGTTTTTTGTTTGGCCGGCCTGGTTAAACATTTTATCATCCACGCACCGCACGCACAAAGTAATCTCAGTGCGCCGATCTGCAAGTAGATGACAGAAAGTTTTCTGTATAGGGTCTGTACTGAACACTAGACGTAACAATTACCACATGATGCCGGTTTGATGATGCATTCAACTGATTGGGGTGGACACTGACTAGTACAATGAAGATAACTTTAACTTACCATGTCTCCCTTCAGACAGGTATTCAACTGATTAATATTTCATTTCATTTTTCACAAATGAGGTATCAAATTGTAGGAAAGCATGTGCACAAAAAATTCAGAAAATATGAAAGAGGAGCGCTGGTGAATCAACCCGTGTAGTTCGCATAATCTACGCGGGAGAAAAAATACCAAAAGAGGAGTGGTGAAATCCCTGGGTAGTTACCGAGGTTTATTGTTGTCATATGGTTTTCTTACATGTTTACAAGCCAGTCTTGCCCAAGTTCAATGATCAAACTTGTTTTTAAGTCAGAATTAATCTACCCATATTGTTCTCAATAGGTAAAACATTTTCTTAAGTAGACAAAACCGACAGCAGTGCCCTGGGCCTCTGCTGACATTTTGTACTTGGAACCATTATTTATATATACCGTACATAGCAAATTTCAAGGTTTATCCCAAACAAAAACGACTTTAAATGACCAAAGTTCAACTACATGGTTTGCGTATGAAAGTTGATTAAGATTGTATAGTTCTGCTGCGATATAAAAGGAACACATATGAAATCAATCAAGGAGAACATTTTTTTGCCCATCTCACTGCTATACCCTCGACGCTAGCAAGGGGGTAAAGAGAACAAAACGCAGAAAAGATAATCACAGTGCCGTGAAAAATATAAATCTCCACCTAATCTGCATGTTGCATTACTGTATGCATGTAAGACAATAGCGGGTTGGTTTTATTCAATTGGGTGTGCCTTTTGGTCTGAAGGCTGTAATAACTCAGTTAAGATTTCTGATGTAGCCTGATCACTGATAGTGTCCCTTGTAAACATTTCTTGTGATGTCCACCCACTCCACAACTGATCTTCCTGACTTTTGGTTCTAGTTTATTTGCCGTGAAATTTTTAACAAACTTGAACAAAAATACTGCAGTAAATACTGTGAACCTGTGGGTTTAGTGATGCAAACATAACACAGGCATCCCGTTGAGGGTATGGGTAATTACTGGAATATCATTACCAAAGTATTCTCAAAGGTGCAGGTAATCCATATCAAGGAAGTTTGTTTAATCGCTATCGACAATTTCCATCACCACACAACACACAAAGATGAATTTTGCATTGATGTTTAAAATAAAAGCTGATGAGAGGATTCATAACATGTGCCAAATAATGTTGCACAAGTAGAAGATAATATAACTAGGTGAGTTGCGGGGATGCTTGAGCGCAGAGAATTGAATCAAATGACGTTAGGAAGAGAATTCCATGGTGGAGAGAGTCAGGTCTCGGGGTTGATGCCCTGCTCACTGGGGCTTGACAAGCGTCAATCAACATTTGGAAATCCCCACAGCCCAAATCGAGCAGGCGAAAAAAAATAAGCGAGGACCAATTCTTATGTGGCTCTCTGCTTTGTCAGTACTTGTTCATTCGGTCAAGATCTAAAATAAAATTGATGCTGCCTTAAGTATACAGCACATGACCTCATGTTCTATCCCTGTCCGGGGGCAGCACTGGGGGCTGGTCGCCCCCCCCCCCATGAGATTTTCAAGTATTATGAAAAACAGTGGCGTTTGGTGCAAAATTAAGGGGATTTAACCAGAATGAGTTCATTTTGTCCTGTTTCGGGCCCCTATGATGTTTCGCCCCTCTCTATTGTGATTTTTACCCTGGCGCCACCCCTGATCACCGTGCCACGTTAGAAGTTCATGAGTAATTGCGTTAGTCTTTGGTAGAGTGGAAGTTATGCTTTTATTCCAAACATGCAAAAAAGTATGGAGGGAAAGGAGGGGAGGATGAGAATAAGATGTTATATTGAGCAGAGTAAAGTAGGGTGCAAATAGAGAAAACCCTAAAAGAAGAGGCAAGGGAAGGGGAGGAGGGGTTGCAAGAGAGAAATAGAAATGCAAGAAAAAAAGACAATCAAAGATTGGTATAATACACAATATCAGCTAGACAAAACTAGCGAAAGCAATTTAACAAAAAGAAATGGGAAAATAACCAACATCTTTTACAATCTGACTATGGAGTCATCAATGGTCAGCAATACCACTGTATTGGTTACATTAATAGTTGTAATCAAATTCCTTACACACCTGACAGACACAGACACAGAACGCATCAATGATTTTGGACATTCAGAGTGACCACAGACACGCGTCAAGAGATCGGATCATTCAGCGTTTTTGCCACCAGATGGTTGCAGAAAGCGTGATTTGTTTTCAATTGACACCTTGATGCTTCGCCATCTGCCCACTCATTCAATCTTAGTAAGATGTTCGCTTCCTACATTCAACTTAAAAGTAAACAAAGTCACAGCTGGTTCGCTATAACTCATAGCGCAATACTTCCAGAGAGAGAGCGAGCTCATTTTAGTACATGCCCCAAATCTGTCCATTGGACACTACCGCAAGTGAGGCATCCTCTGACTTGTGATGCTGATTTTTTCTTCAAATGTTAGCTAACCACCTCCATTCCTAAAATTGTTATTTCACATGCTACCTGAACCTTTCTAAAATTCTGAAGGTGTAAAGGTACACTGATTCCCCAGCCACTACTTTCTCTAAGATTGCGAGAGAGCTTTTACATGACAAAGGACCATCATCTTTCCCCTGCAGATGCATTATTTATAGCATATAGTATTAAAGCATACCCTCAATAACCTGGTCAGCGTGAGGGTCTAGATTGCTACTTTTTACTCAGATCATCTTAGTACCCAGCATGTCATTTCTCTTTGTGATCTTGCTGGGAATTCGTTTTCATTCTATATAAAACATTGTTGCTTGTATTGTGTTGAAACTAAATGGTGACAAAGATGCTTGTGGAAATCTAATGATAATGTCATGGAACAGGCATCTGGTTGCATTTTTAAACAACTTGGTCTTGCATATCCCTCTTAGAATTATGGGTACCAATTGGTTACAATGTAATGCTAACTTGTGTATTTGCACCAATCAAGGGCCATTGTACCAATTGAGGCAACATGAAATATTTGAGTGGTGGAATATTTAATGTGACTTCAAACTCCTTGGTAGTTTCAGTTCCAAGCTTTCTTTTGCTTCTCAAGTCAATGACATACTTAGCAGCCTTGTCTTTGGCAGGATGTATTTTATACTAAGATTCGAACTGCTAATATTTGGCCTCAGGGTGTCAAAAGGGACCTTTAATTTCGGGTGTTGTTATCGAGCGGGGGGACGACCAAAGAAGTCATGGAAGCATCAAGTGTATCAGGAGAGGATGAGGGAAATCGGAGGAGGAGCGGAGGAGGAGTGGGCGTAGGAGGAGGGTTGTACTGAGGTGGACTGAGGAGCCATACCAAGAATGACTTGATCCTCACTGCCCTAAACAGTTACAGTAAGGTGAAAGTGTCAACCAAAAGGTGGATACTAAATGTTTTTGACTACGCTCAATGGACAGACAAACTCGAATTAATGTTTGACATAATGTCCTTCCATTGCATCAGAAAATGACCTAAAAATGAGTCTACCTCTGAAATTCAAAAATGGCAGCTATTTCAAGTCCTCATTTGAGGTTGGCTGTATAACAAAACTTTTACATTTTTTTAGATTCTGTACGATAAGGCGAGTAGTGGCCATGCATATTGATTCACTTGTGACAGTTCTCATTTTCAACCATGGTGTTTTTTTTTTCCTCTTCCTTCAAAAGTCGACATTTTTTTCTGATTTTTTCTTTGTGGGTCGATTTGCCAAATAACAACAACAAGAACAAACAAACACATAGAGTGGAAATCCATCAAGAAAACGTTAAAATCTCCAGGTTAACCCCTAAACACCTTCAAATCTTTGCTCCCAGAGTTTGGTCATAGGCTGGTCCTTTACTACTAATCCACTATAGGATTATTGGATTATCTTTAGATTTCTTTAAATTGGTGAGTTTTGTTTGCATCACGTAAGAAGCAAGACTTCCCTGTTCACAATTGTCTCTGCCTTAATTACATGCCCTAAGTCATAACACAAAATCGAAATTTAAGTATCACTTTAAGTTGACATTTTCAATATTTAGCAATTACTTGCTGTGTAGTAATTTCCCCACCACACAAAAATTTTGCTCTGGATCTGAAACATGAATGTGTTTGTTAATCTGGTATTTTAAAAGTCAAGATGTTGGAATGTCAATTTTGATATTGTTTTGTAGGATACTCTTGGGGTCATGTTGAAGCCTTCTCGCGGCGGCCCTGTTAATTCCACAATCACCGGTTTCTGTGGGCAAACTGATTCAACCACACTTAAGTCCAACAATCGGGTTTAAAACACCACGTGAACATCCTTGAAGACCCCACCCTGCAATTCTAGAGCGGCTGAGCTACTCCAGGACTTTCCTTATGGCAAGCAAACCAAACGTTTGTATTCTGCAGCTGAACGTTGAGGTTTCACACCCATGCTAATCGTGACATCATCTTACAGCTCTCCGAGTGAAGAACGGAGTGATAGCATCCTCCTCCAGAAACTCACTGCGAATCTAAGAGAAGCTGCAAATCGATGGTTTTGACCTATTTGCTTCATTGATTCCCTCACCAACAAGCATTGGTCTGCTTCCCCTATGTGAGCAAGGCATACAAGTGAGATCAACCCGGCAATCTTCAATGAATTCGCGCCGATCCAGTGGATAACCTTTGAAGCTATGGGAACCCACTTCACCAACATCTATAAGCAACCACCAGCTGAGTCAGACTTCAACTCCCTTCCATAGTTTCATCAGAGCACCTTCGTCTGCGGAGATTTCACCTGAAAATACCGCAGGGGGATACGCACATTGACAGAATGGCAGCTGCCTTGAAATGGATTAAGCCCAGACCTCCAACTGCTGTTTTGATAGTAAGGATCTACCTACTACTACTTCGATTCAGCCGTCCCATGGTACATTGACCTGTCCCGACCTTCACATCCAACCCGCTACAATCCGATCCCGCTGCTCCAGAACTGTCCTCCCTAGATTTCCTAGATAAGGTCATTGCCCTATCCTGGTCACCAGTGCCATCAAGGTCACGATCTCCATCCTATACAGAAAGAGATGGAAGTTTAGAAAGGCGACTGGCACAACTCAAACAACTCAACAGCGAACTGTCATCCACCCTGTCCATCCCAGGCTTCATCTAACATCAAAGATGCATATTCTGACTTCTGCACCATGCTCCACCAAGCAGCTATACATTCCATTCCAAGAGGCAGAAGGAATCCCTACACCCCCTGTTTGGACAAGGAATGGCGACAAGTTATACAAAGTGTATGTAATACCAGCTGCATACTGAGAGAATAGCAAGGGCAACCACCCACTTGGATCTGCTTGTCCCCAAAGAGATGCACCAGATGAGGAGGAGATATCCAAGATCACCTTTTAACCCACTCTGACGCAAGCCTGGAACACCATCAACAAGCTCTCCGGGCGTAGCTATCCGCAAGCAGTGGTCCTGTCTCTTCTGCAAATCCAGCACTTCAGTACTTTTGTCAACAATGGCAGTGGCAAACCACACTCCACAGGCGCAATCCCACTCTCGTCGCTGTTAATGCAGGAGACTTAAACCAGCTTCTTCTCCACCTCTCTCCACCGTCAAGCCATGTCCCAACACCAGTCCACCTCGATGAGATCACCGAAGTAATTAAAGGGTCTCAAGAATGGGAAAGCTCCTGGCAATAACACATCCCTACAGAATTCTTGAAGATATGGCACCAGAAGCTGTGCGATGGCTCCAACTTCTCTTCCTTTCCTCTTGCATGGAAACGTCAACTATTCCCTCTAGATGTGACGACCTGTCAATGTCATTGCAATCCTTAAGGCCCAAGAAACCAGCAAATGACCCCAAGAGGTACAGACCCATCTCGTATATCTCCATCTATAAGCTGCTGAGCGTTGATACTGGCGGCTCAATGATACAGTCGAGGCAAATCTACCCGCACCCAAGTGGATTCGAAGAGGCAAATCAACAACTGCTGATCAGATAGCAAGGTACTAGTTATGACATCGGAGACAGAATTCCAGAACGAAGCAGAGTTTGGGCAGTTCTTCATAGACCTAAAACTTTTTGAGGTCTGCTACGCTACAGTCTGGAATCGAGGGCCGACCTCAAGCTACTCAAAATCCTCCCTGATGTCAACGATTGGTCAAGGCTCATTATGCTGCTCATTCCAGCAGATCTTTCGTTCCTGGCGACATACGACAGACACGCAGTAGAAAGCGCAAACTTCAGAATGGTTGTCCACAAGGTCGGTCCTGGCAACCAAGTCTTCTCAACATCTAGTCTCAGATATGCCGAAGGTAGTTTCTTTGCAGTACTCTACGCAGACGACACGGCACTTGGAAACAGTGCTGACTCATTTGAGTCCTTAGAAACCGTGTTGCAGAAAGATCTAATCATGTAAGCCAATTCTTCCACGGATGGCACTGAACATCAGCCAACCCAAGACCGTCAGCTATGTTTTCCACCTTGCAAATCGATGTGGAAAAAGAGAATAAACATCACTCTAGATGGAGAAAAACTGTCAAGCCATCCAACACCAAAGTACACTGGCGTCACAATGGACCGCAGCCTTACTTCAACCAACACACCAAAGCAGTCGCTGCCAAGCGCAGTCTAGTGTCAACATCCTCCGAATGGCTCGCAGGACGGATGTTGGGGGTGCATCTGTGACATCCTTACATCCATCAAACTGTTTTGCCTTGGCATACTTACTGCTGAATACGCTGCACCAGGATGGAGGAACAGTGTACATCACACAAGATTGATGCGATTGAATGATGCAATGAGACTTGTAGTGGTGCCCTTTTGGCGACGCCTGTAGATAGAATATTTTCAATCCTGTCTGGCAAAGCTCCTGCAAACTTTAGGAGGAACTTTAAGACGATCAAGCTCGCCAAGAAATGTGATCAACCTGGTAGGCCTAACCCCCCTACCAACACCCTTGAGGATCAGAGAATTCCATCGGAATCACTTTGCTACCAAATCCATGACACTGCCCGTCACCCAGGGATCCCTATCGATCAACCTGGATCAATGACAGATGGTACAATGTATGAGCAATGGTCATCTTGTACTTTGAACCTAAAGCCCATCTAGCAAGCCCAAAGGCGTGACCTTGATCGGAAAGCATGGGTCAACCTAACAGGACTCAGAACTGGCGTTGGTCGCACAAAGAACTTCCTTCACAAGAAAGGAGTAGAGTAAAACTTTCCCAAACTGCGTTTGTGGAGAGCCACCAAACCATTAGCCAAATCATAGATGACGGAGGTCTACAAAGTCCCCACAGAGGAATCCAGGCCTGATCAACCGGGATGATGAAACTATCATGGTGGCTAAAAGTCGGATCTTCCACTGTGATTTGGATTGCCACGAAACGAACGAAGGATACTCTTAATATTGGTAGTTGTCCTTTAATCCTAATCTTGTCAGTTGTTTCAAGATTGCTTTAATCACTCATTTCTCATTACATTAACATTTTGGCATGATTTTTTTTGATGCGCAGGTTCTATGGATGATGAAAGTAATGATTCTGTAAAATTATGAAATTGGACTATCGTATTGATTTTCCTAGTTAAAGGGGCTCTTGTATGGTTTCATGCATCTCTTTCTATTAAAACTTAGCTGATTGAATGTGATTCAACAAAGACAATTCAAATGGAATTTCAGTGCGACTTTCACAGGATAATGTTATATGAAAACTGTACAATTTTCAATCTTCTCCAATATTTTTTTTGTATTATAGATGGGAGGGCCTTTCTGCATGATTTAGGCAGAATCTATGACGAAGCGAAAACTCAACTTCCATGACCCCGGCGGGATCAAGTAAATGATACAAACCCGGAAATACATGGTAATATTATATAGGAAGTCGAGGAAACTGGCGAGCACAGAATTAAAAAAAGACAAAATAAGAAATGTATTTTGTATAAAGAACCCGGAGCCTCTCGATTTCTAGGTGAGAGATACCACTGGGCACAGAGGACTGTGTAATGTGGATACCAGTGAACGAGCACTAAGGTATTTTCAGCTCTTTATTTCAGAGTTTCAACAGCGGAGTAATGATATGTTTGTGTATTATAGATGTGAGGGCCTTATATGATGAATTGTAGCAGAATTGCGTTTCGCTTCGTCAAGATTTGTAGATCAGGCATATAAGGGGTTAGTTTAATCTACAATAATGGTAGATTGGAGCTCTACATAGTGCCAAGATTTATTATCTAATATAGATAGTATTCAATAGCAAGCCATGTTGGGGACAAGATAGACGCAGTCCAGTACTACCCTATTAACCTGTCAATGATCCTGTGCAATCGCTAATACACATGGCTCGATTGACAGTTAATGGATTGTAGTCCTGGAATGTATGCATCTGTCCACCAAATGTCTGGTGGCGACGTCATATTTGATACGGCTATTTGGATGCCATCAGAGCTTGATAGCTAAAGTGTCTGCTGTGGCTTTATACGCCAGAAGAGCTTAAGTTTGTGACTCCTAAAAGGGATTCCAGTGTGTGGTCTTATATGAGGACATTAGCGGACAGAATGAATGGTGTAGGAATACCTGGATGGTATTGCAGAATATAGTGTCATCCGAGGGGAAAACCTTGTCGTTCTTGAAACTGCTGGATAATAAAATTACCTTCAAAGTTCAGAAGATTCGGCATAGGGAATTTCTTATACCATGGATATTTATGGAACTTATGCGCTGGATTTTGGAGTCTTAGCTGTGAGTACATATCACGGTGAACGCAACGCTTCAACACAGGACATTACGAGAAAATCTGAAGTATAAAATTGGGTTGTAATTTTATTTATATGTACTATTGTTGGACCTTACCAAATTCTTGAAGCAAAAACCAATTAGAAATCATTAAATCTGTTGTTATATTATAAAATTCAATTAAATTTGCAAGTAAGATTCTGTACATTATTTTGTGTTGAAAGGTATTTCTGAACTTTGAGTCAAGGGAAATCATAACACTGAGAAAAAATCACGAAAATTCTGCCCAAAAATTCCGTGCATACAGAGTATCTTGACCACATAAAAGTTGAAGTTAATGCAAAAGTTTACTCCCAAGACACAAAACACGTTCTAACTCACATCAAACTTGAACAGAATTGCTATCTTTACAGAGATTTCGACCTGTTATATAGGTAGTGTGAAGAGGATAATGTGTCATCCAGGTCAAATTGAGTTTTCAACTAAAGGAAGAAAACAAAATTACTATTTACCATTGGGCAAACAGTACAGTCTACCATTCACCCATCCAGGGTGGTAGCATGAACATGCCATGGCCTTTTGACAGCTACATTTACTTGCGTCTCAAACCTTGCGCAATCTTCTAGGATTCACTGGGCTGCACTGCAAGACCTTACAAGTACTTTCTGTAACACTATTGCAATGAATGGAGGAAAACTAAATCAATCAGAACACTGGTCTGGCAGGGATTTGACAATTCAACAGAAACAATAACCCAATTACTTCAAAAGTTAGTGTCACAACATACCCTTGAGTGTGTATTACAACTGCACCAAACATCACCTAATAGTGTTGTGTTGGTGTGTGTATGCTGAACTAGAAAAAAATTCTTCAGAGATTCATAAAGTGCTACTATTATATGCCAATTTGAACAGTTTTGTACAGAAAGATATCAGTAACTTCCCACAATGCATTGCTTCCAATGAAGTAGGGTGTTACAGGTGTGTCATGTGATCGTTAGAGATGAACCATTCTCAAAATGCAGTTTGTGATCAGACTGTCAATTTAGCCACTGCTTCAGCTCTAACGATTCACATCACAGTACCTGTACAAAAACCTCCATTGGAAGCAATGCATTTGTGGGAAGCTACTGCCCTTCATATTGTTTTGCCTCCGATTGAGCATTAATCGACTTTATATAAAAAAACAAAAATACCACCAGTTCAAACTCGCAAATCCCCCTGGCTATTTAATATAAGTATTGAATTGAAGGGTTGGTATCCATGTTGACTACACCTACATGACCAACAAGCTTATTTGAAGTTATTTGACATTGGAGGACCCCACGTGACAGGTGAAATGACCTAAAATAGTTTCAGCATATCATAGGAAGGTCGTCGAGTACCAAATTGGTGTAACACGTATTTCAATACGGATAAATCGCAATCCTCAAATCCCCCAAATAAAGTGTGCAGTTCCACTCCATATAAAAAACGTTTTACACATTTGCACTCGCCAGTGGTGATAAATTGAATCCTGAATCCGGGGAGGGGGGGGGTCTGACTCCTGATGACCCACACCCCAAGTTTCATATAAAATCATCCGATTTTATGATGGGTAGCTTGTTTTTAACCTTGGATAACTCAAGGAGTGGGACCTGAAAATTACTTTAAAACAATTAGGTAGCAATGTTCCATAGACAAATATACAACCACCAAGTTTCCATGACCATCAACCAATGTGTAGGATTTGACCTTGACAACCCCACAGGACCTTAAAATGAAGTGCACAACTTTTGACACTGAATGTTGACACCACTCCGCACAGTTTCATTATCTTACCAATGTTTACTGATTTGACTTTGTGCATGACATTGCATGCCACCCTGAAATGACACTTTGACAATTAGCGCATGCCCATTTATTTGGCCCACATGCCCTTTAACCCCACTGTGATTCATAACAACAGACCTCGTCACCACAGAGAACTGAGGTACATGGTTCTTCTGTTCCAGTTTGGCTGTAATTGGCCAACCATTATTGGCAGGTTATCAAAACCAGTCCAAGCTAACCAAAGACCTTACATAACCACCCACTACCTTTGACCCCAATCCATTCACACATTATATGGGCTTTGGGTCTGGATTTACTATTAAATCATGGGGATCGTGCATTTGATTTGTGGCAGGAAGACTAATCGTAGATTTTTCAAAGAATGCTCCTCGACATACATGCACACTACCCACAATCGGAGTACACCACATACGCACGTGGCCTAAGTGTTTTTTTTGGGGCAGGAGATACCAAAACCTAACCAAAACGGCACACCCGCACAGAAGTAATCTGCTATCCGCACACTCCTCCATGCCCTTTTGGGCCAGGGGATAATACCTTTTGGGCCATGGGGCGGGGGGGGGGATTAAAATGTTATTGTAGCCAGGAATTAAATGTACTTTTTCAAGGTGCGAAAAGCAACTGGGTCCCCTTTAATATATTATATCAGAACTGATCTTTTGTCAAGTTGCATACTTGATTGACACCACAAACTGCAACATAAGGTCCAATCACAAAGAAGCAATATATTCTCCGAATATTACGTACAAAAGGTTGTGCCGAGTCATATGAAATGTCTAATTCTTTTGAAATCTGATAATTTGGAGGGCCCCTACAGTATCGCAGATAGATGTACCCTTTATTACACTCAATTATTCTAGATTACTATGGTTCCACTGAGACTTGGGCAGCCCCAAATCTTAGAAAATGCCATTGCCTGATATGTTATTCATAGAGATTACATGGGGCAACATAAACCTTGAAACATGCTTCAAGCCACTGATCACAACATATAATTGCTGACGTCAAATAAGATCTGTTGCCAGGTCATTTGGCTCACGCTAACTTTGGTAGAGCCCTGATCACATTGATCACACATCCAAATCCCATGGCCAATCCAAATTCGGAACAGGTGGTGCATGAGCCCACGCTTGAACCAGTACCAATGGATACTAACATGCACTACATCATCGAATTGATCAGGAAGTCGGACTATAAAATATTGGCATCAAGTTTCTCTGAGCAACCATCAAATGGAACACTGCTCACAATGTTTTTTATCTTGATACAACTTTGATGACATGTATGAATGTGGCCACAATACGTTGGTGCAAGACTGAGTTTAAATTCTGAGAACACAAATTACTTGTGTCCCCTTGGGACTGGCCAAGCATGATACAGTGTAGATTGTCCATTTGTATGCTTGCCATATCGGACTGATCCTGTTTGTGTCGCACATTCCAATCCTTTCACAATATCTTTAATTTGGTGCATACACTTTTCTAGCTCTTCTGATTTAGATGTTTTAAGGTTCAGGATAAAATATCACACGGTCTTTCCAAGATAATTCCAGACTGTAATTCCAGAACTACTTTAAGGTACTTGTACCTGTAATTCCAGAAGTGGGGCCTCTGAGCTGACTTATCCTTAACATGTGTTTTATTGATGTTGTTTCTGTTACGTTGTTGTAATTTCACTTCCGATTGTTTGCCTTGCATGCACCTTGTGTGTTCATTTGATGCTCAAAATGCAAATTCAACTCATATATCTGAGTTTTCTTATCAAATTGTCAACATTGTGAATGAGCACAAAGGTCACATGAGGTCATCAAGGTCACATGAGGTCACCAACACATGGGACACTACCCAAGGATTAAATGTATCCAAGTGTCATGAAAATGCCAAGCAATTTGATAATTCTGAATTGGGGCCATGACCTCTAGATGACCTTTGAACCCACTCGTGAGAGGGGTCACTGTGGGGTATTACCCCAGGACAATAAAAATGTGTGCACGTATGTGACATTTTACCACAGACATTACCAAAAGCAATTCCTATGCAGGGGCGGATTTAGAGGGTCCACCCAGCTATTTTTTTCCAAAGCACAGAGTGCCGGATGCCCTGTAGATCTAAACAGTGACTTTTTGTGGGCCCCATGTCGCAGTAGCACTAGAACAGTATATTGCCTGAATGTTAATTTGTTGCATTTTTTAGAATAACAAATTATTTCAACCCCTTTCAGAATTTTGAACTGAGTTGAAAAAATTGGGTCTACCCAGTGAGCGTAGCAAGCCGGAATATTTTACAAATTGTGTTGGCAAGTGAATAATGAGTGGCACCCCCATTGAGAATTCCTGGATCCGCCCTGCATATGTGACACTCTTGCAGACGACACAAACAATCAGTGGTTCACCAAGCATGGGTCTTCTGCCTTTGGTTTTTGGATGAAGGGTCAAGGTCACATGAGGTCACCATTTTTGGGGCCAGACCTAAACTTGTTGGGCATATCAAGGATCGTTTATCAAGTGCCTGAAAATGTACACAAGTGCTGGAAATTTTACTGGGGAATATGTGTTAGGGTGAACAACTATGTACTGTATGGGTGTGCATGCGTGTGTGTGTGTGTGCGCGTGTGAGCGAGTGTGAGAGAGGGACACATACCCACCCCACCGCCCAAAGCAATCATATTGTACCCTCGAGCAGATGCACCAAAAAAGCAGGCTCCAGTTCCAGCGTGGATTTTGAGGCCAAAAAAAATTGTTAAGCGGAACTGTAATGGTTCCTTTTTTGCCTTATTGGTTAAGAATTTCAAGAAATCGTTCTTGGAGTTTTTTTTTTATTGTTTTACAATTTTTTCAACCAGGATGCCTACACAAAGAGTTGATTTTACTGTAGGGCCTGTAAAATACACAATATATAATACAAGAATAAAAGCAATTAATTATGAGGCTTCAGAGAAATCAGAGAGAAAAAAAATATGGGAATAGGGGGTCAGCTACTTCTTGGGGGTCCTTCATAGAAGCAGTCTTGAGAGAGGCAAGAATATGAATGGGAATTCCTTGTTAAGGAATAAATTCACCAAATAGGTTTGTTCTGCATTTCAATTTTCTCAAGCATCAGAAAGTTTTAATTCCCGTAGGTAACAAGTTCCTTCTTTAAGGTCTGAGGCAATAATACACAAGACGCGTCCTTTTAAAAGGACAATTTCTGCATCTAGGCACAATTTGCGAAATGAAACATAAATAGAGTTTGTAACACAATTTTAGTTTTGAAAATGTTGTACATGACACAGCTACAGTACACAGCAATTCAGGTATAACAATGAATACTATGCAGGCATCAATCCTAATGAGCCAACCGTGATTGTGAAAACAAGAATTCAATTTCACCTAATCAATATAAATTCTATTTTATACTTATTTAAAATTGACTTTTGGTACTGAAGCACAAGATGCAATAAAACTTCACGAATTCAATCTGCTATTGTTTTTTTTTTTTTTTTTTTTTTTTTTTTCTTTTTTCGTCTACTGTTTCTCTACAAAGTATTTCCCACACCACACAGAAAACCAAAAACCAAGACTTCACTCCCTTGGGGCGCCCCTTTCCGTTTTAAAGGAATTTTATTAAAGGAACTTTTGTACTGTACAAAAGTTGTGCCTGTTTACCACACATGAAATATTAGTCTGCTAATCAGGGGGATCCCGGATGTCTCCATAGAGGGGGCGCCAAATTATCTGGCTTGCTGCGCTCGCCGGTGTAGTTCCCATATTTTTTGTAATCGGTTTCGAAAATTTCGGATGGGGTTTTTACATCTACAGCGCCCGACGCCCAATACCATCAATCTTGGGGATTACCAGGGCGCCTTGTGCCTAAAAAAATACATTTTTATAGATATACAGTGCACTCGGCGCACTGTGCGGCGCTGGGCGCCATGTGCCCGGCAAAAAATAGAGGGGCGCGCGTCCCGGGGTCGCCCCCCCTAAATCCGACCCTGCTTAATCCTGAATTAGTTCTTGCTATCCAGTGTTAAAATATACATACAAAACAAATGTAATTGTGTAGCACAATTGTATATATAACATTGAAGTATTATTTCGGTTATAATAAGTCATTTCTACAGGAAATATTTTCAGCAAAATTGTGCAAACTGACCAACCAATCAGAAAAACGTTACAATCCAAAGCTTGTGAGGACTAGTCTCATTTAGTGCAAGCAGGGAATGCCCCCATCACCAGTGCCAGTGCAAGTAGAAAAGGGGGGAAATTTAAATCACGACCCTGGCCATTGAAATATGAGACTCTTGTTCTCAACAGCTAATATCAGTAGCAAGCTCAGGTGTAAACAATAGATGGGCTGTTTACATACAATTAAGAACTGTGAACAACTGCATTGGGGTTTTGGTCCAATTAAGGAGTAATCTTCTTGCTGCGCAGAAGAAAAAAGCAGGGACAGCCACTGTATTTTTACCATGTTCGTTTTTTAATGGCCAACAATGCCCTGAGGAAGCTGGTTCCCTTCTATACACCCTTGTACTTTGCTTGTAGGAGTGTCTACTATTACACAACTATGGCGGGCAACATCACGAGAGAGGAGGTTAAGTGTTCTTCCCACAATGCAATTCTTCCAATACAATTTTTGAGCTGGTGTCACATTGATTGACTAGTGAAAAAAGTACCTAAATTGCAAGATTGAGATGAGTTCTGTTCATTTGAAGTACTTTTTGTCACTCTGAATTAGATGACAACCGTTCCAAAATGTATTGGAAAAGAAAAGAAAGCATTGTGGAAGAACACTACACCTCCTCTTGTCACAGCAGACCTACTTCTGTCGGTGATTGAGTAATTCCCAAGTTCATAACAGGCCCTTTTCAAAAAAACTATCACCTCCTCACTGAATAACAGAACAAGGAAGAAATAAATAAATTGAACCCCATAAAGCAGGCTACAGGAAGGTTTCGTTTCCTCCAAATTCTGTTCAAAAACCCTGGCAGAGAAAAAATGATGGGTAGTAATCTTGGCTTAGGATACAATTCAGGTTTTTTGGTGTGTCGGCACACAAACAGATGTGCATGGGACATGGTGGCAAAGTAAGGTGATACCTTTGGTCTTGTAGAGACATTTTCACAGTGATTTTATTATGTTTTGATCATGGCTAATCAAGGGCAAACAGCAATAAGCTAATGGGAAAATACTAAAACACAATGACACCCAGAAAGCAACCCGCTTCAACGGAGCCTCCCCGAGACACTTGGATGTGGTAAATTCGAAAGAGAGCACTTCTGTCTAGTAATAATGGTAGAAAGTATCTTTTGCTTACTGGAATAGCTGTTGGAATTTTGAACCCAGGAGATGTTCAAAGACTGCATGCGTGAATTGAGTACCAAAGGTAAAGATCAGAAGAATTGGGCCACAATTTAACGATAATGAAATTGTATCTGGCATTCAGTAGTCCGTAAAGAAAGACCTGGCCATTTTACTCCTTAGATGAGGCAGAGTAAAAAAAAATACAGTTTATCATCCCCTCATGCTTTCCTTTTGAAGGCACTTCAATTTTCTTTTTTATTTTAAAACATTTAAGTCCAAGTAAAAAATGATTGCTGCTTACAGGGTGGGATGTACAAGAAGACTTTAAACATGTTTTGTGATTATTAGAGCGGTCCCCCTGACACAAGAAAAGCTGTCTTCAACGATGTATGCTCGTCAATATGACAAAAATATGGATATTCACCATTTTTTTATCCTCCTCCCTTCCACAACCTGGATGCTAACAGGTTTATATATAAGGAAGAGAAACCTTACCGCAACTTTAGTGCTAAAAGGGTTGATAAAGGTGTTTTAGATATTTTTTCTATGTCGGGGCACACTGTTGATCGGCGCGGTGGATTTTTGGTATAAGGCTTTGACAGAATGTGGAATGGTCACCCTCAATAGATGCGTGCGTAAAGGTGCTTCTTCCGCACTTCTATGTCTATTGGGTTCTCTACTTGATATAAGAGACGGACCAACGTGCACATACAACCCATCAAGTACCATGGGAAAAAAAACTTAGTTGATGGTAGAAACAATATGCAAATGATGCAACAGTCAGTCATGAGGTCACAGTGACCAAATTGAAACCGAAGAAGTGGTGTACGAGGTCAGAAGGCATGGATTTGCACAAAACACAAAAGACACGCGTCCTTGCTCTTTGTTTGAATCCCCACACAGAAAACGGTGCAATTCAGTGATGTTTTCGGCTTATGTTAAAGTAGGGGAATTATGTTCAAACTGGCAATCATGAACTAACCGTGGTCTTCGCTTTCTCCAAACAGGAAAGCTCAAGTTTGCACAGACTTTTTACAGATCAGATGCTCTATTTATGATTGGTCAACTTTAAAATGATGTGGGGCTCTTGAATTTGTATCAAGACAACGCATTATTTAAACACGATTTTTTTAACTTTTCATCGTGTTTTTCAACCCCAAACATATCATTATAATTATACCATATGAGGTATGAAGTAGATTCTAGAAACATTTCTGCAAGATTGTAAAAATGAAACACGTATTACGAGCCCCAAAAAACGAAGTTGTTTCAAAAGTTTTCTACATGGAGCGGTCGCGCTGCACCATTGTTCATGTGAAAAAAGTGAAAAAGGAAAATAAAGAATTGCAGAGTGGAAATGCTTGTCTCCCTGGCAAAGCCTTATTCAATTATGTGCTAATATTGAGTTTAAACATTCATTTAGTCATTTTTTTGTTTATCATTTTCGGAAATGAAATGGATGTTGAGGCTCAAATTTCAGGACGACAATGAGAAAATACGGCCTTTCATCTGATCTCAAAATCGATACTGACTTCCGGGTAAGGGAAATCAGGGGGTGGTCCAAAGACGATCGGAACACGCGACTTTAATGTATGCAAGTGAAAAGCCCATATCTTGTGGCATTGCATTTCTTGCTCTGTCTTCACCTTCACTGGAAATTTTAAAGCAGCCATGTCCTAATATATAATGATGGTAGTAAACAGGTCTATTTTGTTTTAATGGTCCCTCCTCTTTCTCTCCTCAACTTTTTTTAAAACAGTGAGCAGTTACCGTATTCCCTTCTGATATAGGCCTACCGCTGTCAAAATCCAAATCCCCCACGCTCCCCCCTCCAATGATATCATGAAAAGTCATAAATTGATCAGAAAATCCATCGAAACTTAAACCTACAATGGAAAAGTTTAAAATCAGCATTAAACACTAACATTGTTTGAACAAGTCAGTCCCCCAAAATTAAACTGTTACCCTCGCTCGCCCCACCACATGAAAGTTTGGTTTATGCACTTTTGTCCTACAGTTAGATCCATCATCTCTCTACCCTCGCTTATGTAATATCGCTTTCTTGCTCCCAACATTATACGTCCTTTTACTGCATGACAATGGTCTAAACATCAAACGTGTAAAAGCAGTGTGTGGTATACTGTGCATGGGTTGCTATGTGTACTAAATCATACACACTATTACATCGCACACATGCATACACACACGCACAACACATCATACACATGCAAAACACGTAACACATGCACGCAAACGTTTTAATTTCCCAACAGCCATTTTGAAATTTAATTACTCCACTTTTTTTAATAAAATGGGTGTATGGTTTTGGCCGTATTTATAAGGTGCATTTTTTGATCATTGTACCTCATTTTTGGTTTATGGTTCACTACATATCCCAGAGAAAAACATATTTCCAAAATTTCAGTTGATTCTGAAGGTGCGTTTTGATGTTATATGCAAATATTTGCATCACGCTGCTCCATAGGCCAATGTGTTATAATTTGTCCGTTTACGGACAGAAAATACAAAATTACAAATTTCTTCAAGAGTAGATTGAATTTTTTTTTTGGCAAGTTGCGGGATGAGGCTGTGGATCATGAAATGCCCTTTTAAGTCCACAAGCACATTTCCAGCTAAGAAAAAGAGATGGGCACATTATCTTGGATTGGGAGCATGAGCTCTTCCACTAATTTACCTTTAACTATTGAAAAACTGACCATGAAGCACTTTGCAAGATTGAAAAATCAGTCAAATCACAACAAAGAAACGTATTTGGAAAGGCACAACAGGGCATAAGGGCTATAGTGATCAGTTTAGACCCCAAGGCAACTAACTGTAGTTTTTGAACTATTGTGTGTTCAATTAACTTTAAGACTCAGCTTTTCAATTTGAAAACATGACTATATTTTGGGAATGAAAAGGGAAATTCTCGGGTATAGTTTGGACCTAAAAGCGTTAAAAGCTGCATTTCATCTGGCTACTGTGCTGAATATGATGCAATTAGCCACTCAGATGGAAAACAAGTCATGCTTGGGGGTTTAAAAATCAGTTTTCAAATAAACAATCCAAAGTCAGTCTTGACGTTAACCGCACAAAGAACAGCTAATGGTGTCAGAGTTAAGGGTCTTATGCCTGAAGCGGAAGGAAATTGATGTGCACGATGATAATATCTTTGCTGTTACATCGGGCAGAGAAAAAAACAAGGTGTCCAGCTTGCGCTGTGGTGATATGACTTTGCAGTGATGGCTTGACTGCCAGATAAGCTGACGGCACTCTCGTCCAATTACAGAACATTGAACGATCAATATTGATGCAGTTCCCAACTGAATACCATTGAGATTTCTAACATGCGCATGAAATCAGCACTTTGAGTGGCTTATCGGGCGATAAATCGTTGGTAAGGTGAGCCTGACACAATCAATTCAGTCGATGCGACCACTACTAGTTTTGTTTTGATAGGCATTTCTTCACTGATTGGCAGTGTTAAGTGAGTGGGCTTGCAAGAGCACACATTGCCACATCCAATTCAATTAAACATTTTTGGAAAAATGGGTTGCAGGTCACTCCAAAAGAAGGTCGCATAACAACAAGTGTCAAATACAAAACAAGTAAAAAACAGAATACGCGACAAAGTAACAGAACTCATTTCCTTTTTAGTAATGGATTTTAATATCATTTTGCTAAAATTGCAGTTGTCTCTAATTTTTCCAAAAATTCTAGTTATTTTTGTAAACGTTTTTGTTAAGTTTTACTAAATGCAAGGGAGTAAGTAATTCTTTTATTTATCATGTAAAATAACAGTGTACATCCTGCCTGAAGGAACAACAAATACATTTTCCATATTTTATGCCGATTTTAAATACACTTTTTCCTGGAAATTGTAGAAACATAACATCTGTGAATATTTTTGTAACAAGAGCTGCCACCACTGCCACTACCTAACTGTATTTTCTCAAGTACAATGATTTCATACAAAAATATCAATTTTGGTATCTGCTGCAATTCAAACTCTTCATATAAATCTACAGTTGGCACAAAAAGTATCTCTGCATGTTTTTCGACCAGTATTGCGCCAAAGTCCGATAATTTTGAAAGTTTTCAAAATATACATTTTGTTGCCTAGGTCTTGCTTTTTCATTTAACACCTTGTTTGTAAAAATAAAAAAGCGTTTAAAAATGGCCGAGATAAAATGCCGGAAAGATGCAAAACCCCCAAACCAAAAGATGCATTTTTTTTAGTTTTCAATGGGCATTGCAGTGTACTGTGACACAAACACACTGACCACAATCAACATTACAAGTAGGCTTTCTCGCATTCAGTTGGAAACCCTCTTTGTGTAAAATCAATACACATGTATTCTTGTGTTGTACCACAGAGTGCCCATTGACAACTCCAAAAACTGCAACTTTTGGTTTGGGGTTTTACATCTTTTGGGCAGTATATCTCAGCCATTTTTGCATGCTTTTTACAAGAGAGGTGTTAGTATTCACAAAAAGAAAGGAAATCTACCAAAAAGACGATAGCTATGTAAAAAGCCACCAATTTTTTTTTTTTTTCAAAAAGAGTAACAGCTACATAAAGTTAGCAAATGTAAAGAGCACCAAGAATACGCAAGTGCATCTGCCCCACTGGCAAACTTGATCCCATTTCTTGAAGTACAAAGTAAATGCATTCACGTATACAACCTGAAAGTGTCAGCACCACTTTGATGGTATATGAGACTTCCACGTCTCTTAAAGATGCCCACAGTAAACATTCTGCTTGAGGTGCTGATTTAATAATGCCAAGTTCAAAACAATTTGTCTACATGTTAGGCAAGCAGATCAGGGGGTATTCCTCTGGTCTTTAATATGCTTCCAGTACAGCTACATGCCCAGAACCACACGACTGTAACTCAATACCAAAATATCCGATCATGAATCACTGAAGCAAAATCAACTATCTTAACAAGACCAAAAGTAGTTTGTTTTATTTAAATCAACAATGTAGTCAAATGAAGGATGACACCTTTTGAATAATGAAATATACCAAATGCTCTCTACAATGAATAGAAGAAAGGGACCAAATTTGCCAATGGGGCAGATGCATTTGCATATCCTTGGTGGTGCTCTTTACATTTACTAACATTTTGTGGCTGTTACTCTTTTTTCAGAACTTTGTGCCTTTTTTACGTAGCTAACATCTTTTTGGTAGATACCAATAACCCACATTCATAATCCAGATTTTTTGGCCGTATACAAAGGCTTTTCCAAGTGGTCAACAGGTTGAGAATCAATCTCATTGGTGGCACCTTCTATGATAGACCTACTTCATAAGCCAAAATGACCTCAAAACAGCTAGCATGCAGTTATCAACCTCTAAATCTATGACGACTTATTCTTCTAATACCACATTAGTCTATTTTATCCACATTCAGGTTAATAAAATCAGGAAAATGTTAAACCTTGCCTTCACCTTTTACTTACAAAATTCCCATTAGATGTGAATCATGTGTGTGTGTATTGATACAATGCTCTTTAAATTCAAATCAAACATGATTTCCATGTACTACCTCCTGTATTTCTGACAGTCTCTGGACTCTGGTCGACAAAGGAAGGTGCCAGGGGAAATGGAAAGCTGATAATTCAAATAATACCCCATTTCCTTTCACACAGCTGTTTCACTCTGTGTGTATTTCTCTTATTTTTTTGTAAATTTTAAGTAGAAACAACATTTCTGACAACTGGTGGTAACTATGGGCAGGTGAAAGCTATCACCCTTGTAAAAATCCAAAAAAATCCATGAGGAAATCTTGCCATATATGCCTACAAAAGTCACAAATTGCATTCCATGGTGCCCTCTATCACCCAATCTCCATAGAGATCCATGTAAACAATATTTTAAGGTTAAAATATCATGTTTCCCAGTAATGAAATTTAGTACAATTTGCACAGGATGTTACTAGTGGAATGTAATCAAAATCGGGTGTAAAAACTGTTGTTCTTGATATTATTTGTTGTGGTTTTGTTTTCTTATTTGCTTTTGAGTAGAACTAGAAGGGGATTGCAAATTGTTTAAGGTTTGTTAGAACATGCAAAGTTTGGAGTTTAAGAATTTGCAATTATTTGTTTAAGCAAATTAAACCACAAATGGTGACAAAACTGCTCTCAATTCATAGAAAAAAGCTAACCATATTTTCCTTAATAGGAAATTACAAGTACATCCACTTGTGAATATCAGACTGACCTGTGAATTAGTAACATGCTCATGTAATATTCCACTTTAAGTGTTCTTTTAGTTATAAATTTAAACTGAGCAATTTGAAATGCCATGATGAAGCTAGCTTGCCCCCCCCCAGGATTGGGCACCTGAATCTTTCTTGAGAAGGATTGGCCACTGGAATCTCAAGAAGGAGTAGCCACCCACATGCCTGAAAAAAGTGGGGAATTTGGGAATGACATTCCTGGGAAATTTTGATATTTGGAGGGATTTTTTTTTTGTCCTTTAAAAATGCATAAGAATTGAAGGGAAATTTTGCAATTTTGGAGGGAAATTCGAATTGCATTCCCGGGAAATGTAGCATTTTTTCCAGCCCTGCCCAATATATTCCAGAAAACGATTGAGTCGAGAGTTACGGTTAATGTTTTTTAAGAGGGCTTACATTGAAAATAATAAAATCTGACAAAAATGAAAAAGACATGGTTAGACTCTTTATTCCATCCATAGTGATTTATTTTAAACCAATGTACTTTTTGCACTCAATTTGTATTTAGTAACTCTCAAGGAATTTCATGAACACTTCAAGCCACACTCAACCCTTCAGTTTAAGATGGTATCTACTGATCTAAATCCTAGTAATAACCAAGTTTCATTAGCTCGGCTGACAAGTATAATATTAGCAAATTGTGCACACGCTAAAGGTTTATAAATCAGCTTGTAACATTGGCGCACATTTGTTTTGGTGTTTGAGACTTGCCTCTAGGGAAGGGAAACCGTGCATAGATTCTAATCTATGTCGAGATGTACTTTTTCAAGAAAGAGAATTTTGGACCGATAGAGCGGCACATCTTGAGGTGAATTCTGGTCAGAGATAACAATTTCTGATAGCGATTCAGCTTCTCTTGAATAGCAAGGATTTTAAATATAGGGCAACATAAGCTGCTAAACAGCCTTCTATAATCGTGGCCGGATGAAGATTAGCAATGTAGGACAAGGGAATTTACTTTGCACTTGCTTCTGGTCAAATAAAGATTTCCAATAGAGTATGAGATGGTCTGCTGACGTTTCCAAGAGCGGAGGAGGATTTGTGAAATAGAGAACATTGGTTGCATTAAATCCTGGTCCAATTGTATAGAGTTTGTTGTAGTGAAATGTGAGATGCCCTCATTTTTCCCCCACAACATGTTTGGGGGGGGGAGGAGTGGAGGACTGATGTGATCATGCAGTCTGGACGATGCCTGTACGAGTAGAAGGGAAATTCATTAATCCACTCCACTAAACCGAACAGTTAATGAATTTCTTACATGGCACATTGATAGAACATGAGTTCATGTGTTTTTAAACAGGTTATGAATATTAATGAGCTCATTTGCATATTTTCAATAAAATGTGATTAAACCACAGTTGTGGGTACCATCTTAATTACACACCAGGTAATTCTTGTTGTTACATCATATTCATTCAGTGAGCATGCTGGGTGGACATGGCTTGGTTCAAAACCAAGCTGAATTTAGCACACAAGAAATAAAAATACAACGTTCAACAGATTGCATGTGTCGTCGCCATCATGGTTTGTCAACTGTGGCATCAACATTAAACATTTGATGTTTTTGTTTGAGACCTTTGACCCCGGATGATTTCATTTTGAGTTTTTACAGGTTTACCCGATCATGTGCATGCAAGCTTAGTTTTACCAAGAATCAGTTTGAGCTAAATCAGACAAACTCTAAAAACATGCATGAGTCATTATCATGACAAATATGCAAATAAGGTCAATTAGTACAGGTCAACATGTTTTTTTAACTCACCTTTATAAGATAATATTATTGGTCAATGCATAGAAGAGTATTGGGTCTAACAAATGAAGCGTTAACATTTTACCCCACACATGCCACTATACTACCACAGTAATCCATATGTATATGTACTGATCTACAAAAGCAGATGGCACAGAAAAAGGATTTGACCCATAGAACAATATTTAGCCAACACTAAAATAAAAAACAAAACCAGAGTGGGTAGAGTTTGTGGGCTGAGAGTTTTGGGTCCTAGGCGATATTCTTGGCCACATGTGGGAAATGCTCCTTACCCATGATACTTAGTAGCTCGGTTCCAAGTCACTTGTTAGCATGCTCTCATAATCATTGCACCTCAAAGCACACAAACCAAGTACTTTTCCTAAAACAAAAGACCCACAGTACACACATAACGTCAATATTGTAATTATAAATGTGCACAAAAGCCAACATGTCAGTGCCCTGCATGGTACACTGCACTGGTTGTGCAGTCTATATAACATCTTTGGAAAGTCCACTGCTTTGGATTAGCAAACCATTGGTATTGATCAGAAAGCAATGTGCCTATGCCAGGTGCAAGGTGGATTAAGACTGATGTCACAGTGCCTGGCTAGCACTAAATTAGATTTTTCAATTGAGGAACTTGCATGTGTTGACGGCATGGGCTGAAGCAAAAATCTAACCTGGATCCCTAAATGTGGGTGAAATGACCAATTCTCTATGGTAAAATTACCACTTGCACTAAAAATGAGATACAACCACCAAATTTTATCTTGAAAATGAACAATCACAGTAGTCTGATTGTCTTGTTGTTTGTTGCCAGCAGCCTCTTGTGTTAAAGACTTTCTCTCTATGCTCTCACAGGCAAGTCCAACATCAAAGGCCAAAAGATCTCTCAGATGAATCAGACGATGGCGTCCAAGCCTCTTTCGAAATAGCAACTCACCAAAATGAATTGAAATATATTACGGAAATACAGACACAAACCACAAACCGATTTAGGCACTTTGATGTGGGCCAGTCATTGGTGTTCCCATGACCCGCATATGACCTTGTCCTCGTCCATTATACAAAAAAAATTAAAAAAAACCTTTACAGTGAGTTGATTCTTCAGCTCAATGGTTTTGGAATTACAAAAATATCCTTGGAACAGCACAGCGCTATTCGCCTGTTATTGTTATGATGCCATCAGGAAATCAATCCTATTAATTCACTTCACCTAAGCAAGCAGCTGGCCACCTGCCAAATCCTAACAGCACTTATCATATTCCCCATAATAGCTACCCAAATATCGCTTGGGTTGATGAGGCAACGAGGCAAGTGCCTTGCCCAAGTGCACAACACATTGGCTGTAGCGGGGATCAAACCCACAACCCTTGTATCATGAGCCAGCTGTCATATCTGCTGAACCATGTGTGCCCTTAATTTCCTCAATCTGAAGCCAGAATTTCCTACAATTGTTAAAAGATTAAAAGATTTTTTTTTTGGGGGGGGGGAGAAGGGAACCACCAAAAATGTTTTAAATTCTGTCCAAAATCTGCATCTCAGGTATAACTATGGGAACCCTACTTCCAGACTCCTTGGAGGCATGTCACTATCCAAACCAACCTTGGGACTCACAGATTGCTAATATCCCTCAACCATCAACAAACTTCATGTAACCTTATTGATGTAATTAGTCAAATTGACACAATACCTACCTTATAGTGGCGTGCGGTGTCAGGTACTGGGCCATATTCACCTGTCAGATGGTTCTTTACTTTGTTCATCTCTCCATTCTCACTATTTGTTGCTCTGTAGTAAATACAAAGAAAACATCAATGGTAAGGATAATGCCAAGTGATATCAACAACTACATGAAGGAGTAAGGGCGGTTGCTGCGAGTGTGAGGTGAATCCGGCCACCCCCGTTTGCGGGAACAAAACAGGATTTTAAAACTTTGGTTTTACTTACTACTATTACTAATGATACAAAATTGTTTTTTTTTTTCAAATTTGTTTATTATGACATCTTGAGTCAGCCAAATTATGCACACTATTGTCTGAGGGCAAGAAAGTATTCAAACTTGCAAGATCCCCTGGCAAGTTGATGCTGAGTATTGGGCCAGTGAATCATTTGACCAGTATGAATTTAACTGGCTAATGTGTACAAGAGTATTAAAGCAAGACATATCTTGATTGAAAAGCAATGAGGAGATTAAGAGATATTTGAGATGGTGTAAGGAGATTCAATATCAGAAATAATGAAAATACAGTTTCACAGATGACCGTTGACCTACAGATCTGTATCTCAAACCAGATGAAGTGTTGCCTACTGATGTCTTTTGGTACAAAGTAATCAAATTTGGCCCAGGAACCTGCAACTTGGTCAGGGGCCTTACTCTCAATTATGTATCTGAGGAAAATTTATGATTTTGAAAACTTTATTTTATGAAAACTTTATTGTGTTCGCTGATTCCTACATCTTAAACCCATCACACTGCCACGAATGTTAAGATACTAATAGGAAAATAAAAACGAGCGCGATTACAGTGATTCACACTGATCCCAGGGAGTTCAATTAACAAGATACATGTACAACAATAAGAGTGGGTAGTGCAGCAACTTGTTTGTGGCGACGAGAAACCAACGCCGACGATGCCGAGGCTGTGACAAATTCTCCCTTTTTACTAAAACCACCAGGGGAATAAAAAAAAAAATATCAGACCAAATTAGGTTTTAAAAGATGTTACCACTACACCTGATAGTGGAAGTGGTAATCCAAAATGGCTCACAGCCCGACCCCCTTTTACAGTTAAGTAAAACAGCCTGTGGTTACAGACAGCTTAGGCATCTGTGCACAAAAAACCTTTTTTATTGGACTACAAAATTTGATGTTGCAATACAAATTGTTGTTCATCAACACCTAATTTAACAAGGAAAATATTGTGCTCTTTAACGGATCAGAAACTCTATTACACAACTAGTGCTGTTACTTTATTTACGATGTGGTAATGCCGATCAAAAACCACATTATGGAAAAATAACAGGCGGCAGAGTTTAGCAAATACTGAAAGAAATACGGAGTGTGTGTGTGCGTGAGCATTCCAGGGTCCTCTTTTAGTATGTAAGCACTGAGAGTTGGTTGTTGAAACTATCCTTGGGCCTACAGTACAGTAGACTTGTTGTATATGTGGGCAGAGATGGTGGCCCAACGTATTCAATATCACCCCCCCCCCTCACTACCAGTCTCTAGAGCCACTGAACCCGTATTTTCCCTACACTTGTAAGTTGTCTCCCTTGTTTTACTTCCAACCCTGGTCCCTTCTTTTCCTTGTCTGGCAGCGCCTTCTTCTCGTGCTGTTTTTTGTCCCTCTGCTTGGCGGATGAAGAAGAACTTGATGCAGAAGAATTTGGGATTGAAGAAGCGGTAGACCGGTTGGCAAAGGCGAATAGTGACGTTGATATGGGCACGGCTGAGGAAGGATGAAGAGATGTTTAAGAAAAATAATTGGTCCTCGCGAACCGCTTGTGTCGTCTGCCGTCGCGGGTTTGAATGATAGGCCTAACATCACCTTGGACGTGATATGTGATCTTTGACCTCATAAACAAATGAGGTTTGCAGTGAAACTCCATAAACCAGTTTGGTTCAATTGAACTCCAACTTTTCACATGATATCCATTTACATTTCCGACTTATTTTAAACTGACCTCACATGACATTGGACCTTGGATAGGACGTTGCATCATCAACAAATGAGGGATCACATGTGGCACCTAGACTCGTTTGGTTCCAAGTGAACTTCAATTTTCACATGAGGTCAATTTTAAAAAACCCCCATATTTTTCAACGCCTATGTTCAACTTGACTCACATGACCTTTGACCTCAGTAGTGACCTTGGACTCATCAACAAATGGGGGACTGCCATGTTGCACCTGTGACCAAGTTGATTTAAATCCATAAAGTTGCTATATTACAAGCAATGTTAACCCTTTTTACATTCATCAACAGACATCAGCAACAACAACCGACATCAACAAACAAACAGCTGGCCAAAGTGATCCATAGTGTCTCCTGCTTAAGGCAGGCGACACAAAAAGGCTTTTGAGTCGAAGTGAGCGGTTTGAGGAGGGGACGTGCAAAGAAGATATGGAAGCAAGTGGAGGAGAGTGGAAGGGTGGGTTGAGGATGGAGGATGCATTGAATGGGTGAAGTGGAAGGAGGGAGCAAGGGCAGTTGCTGCGAGTGGGAGGTGCAATCTGGACCACCCCCGTGAGGGTCAAAACCAGATTTAAAGCTTTGGATTTAGTACCACACATTTGGACCAAAAAGTTTTAGGGATTCAGGGCAATGATAATCAAACCACTGAAAACACAAAGGAGCTGAAAACACCAGGAACCATACAGAAACCATCTAGGAACTAAGTCATAAACTTGTAAATTTTTGTTTAAAAAAATCAACTTATACCATTTTGAACCAAAAACAGCTGATTGGGTTCCAGGCAATCTGGCGCCCAAGAGAGCAAATTAACCTTTTTGTGAAGCAGAGATATTTTTAACAAAAATTACTCTAACAAGCACCCAATTTAGGTCTTTTACCAAGATTTATGCATATTATTTTAAATACTAAAAAATTGTTTAGAGCTTTTCAAAAAAGCAAACACACTGTTGATTTGGGTCCCAAATGACTAAAATATGTTTTTACTTGTAAAAGTCAGGCTGTGGAAATACAAGCAAATACAAGAAAAAAAACAAAGGCATATCACTAGAAAAAAAAAGGTTGATACCCCAAAGATGATAAACAATCAAAACTATCCACTAACTGTTAAACATCCAAGCTTCCAGAAGCCATAGAAACTTTAAACATAACACAACATAAAAACACATGTTAATGGATGCAAATAACGGTCTGTGTTACAAGTAGTAAAACGACCATGGATTTCATTCAATATAGCAACAACTCAGTCATTTGGGATCCAAATTCACTGGGGTTTGCTGTTTGAATAAACAAGGGCATGAGTGAAGATGAAACAGATGATGTCAATATTAAACTCATGGGATATGCGTATTTTGCCTGTCAAGTTTGAGATCTTAACCAACTTGCCCACAGCTAGCAATTTAACAGTGAGCATGCAAAAGTATTGAAGTCACGTTAAAGAGACTGTCACATTTGAAAAATAGTGCACCTCAAGATTTTTCAAAATTGGTATTTTTGGATGTAAAGCTTTATAGACATTAGCCCCCTCACTGAACTGTTAAGCCCAAATACCAACAATCCTGATGGGTCAACAGAACAATTCGATAATAAAATCATAATGAAGTGAATTTATTCATCAGACAATGGAAATGGCTTTACCACAAGAAAACACATCGGAGTTGATTCCCAGGGCATCACACCCTGTTTGACTGGTCTGTAATCTTTGTGGTTTAATATCAATGGGTATGAATCTTGTGATATCATCATAGACATTTGTTGATTAAATTTACTGCAAACTTAAACGTTATCCACAAATTACCTGGATGTCTAGCCTCTTATTAATGCCCTATTTATGTGATTTATGTGAGCAAAATGTATCTCTATTCTTCCAATGGCCTTGATATCACTTGAGAGCAAATTGATAAATTTCATATTTTGTGAAAATGCACCAGTGCTATTTTAAGCTACTTCTGGTTCACAGGGTCAAAGGTCACTTCTTTATGACTAGAGGGTCACACTCGACGGTCATAACAGGCAACTATGGGATCACTAAATCGTGGAGCAAAAAGATAAACCTTCCAGGGAATAATATTCCCCTCTGCCGTAACAGAGTGGATGCACAGTGTGGAAGGTGGGCATTGATCAGTTTTATACTTGGCCGAGGGCATTAGCAGTTCTACAGCTTCAACACAATTTTGGGGGAGGGTCATGGAATAACTGTTAATACCTACAAAATGTATGTTCTCTCCTGAAATGATTAAACTCATATTCAACACACTGTGCTGTGATAAACCCACTGTGGAGTGGTTTATTCCAGTAGGCATAGTCCCGGTTGTTAAAGGTGCAACAAGAGTTTTAACATATCAGGTGTCCATTAAATCGAAAGTACTATTTTTTGCCCTGAAGAAAGCTTTCCATCAAAAACTATCCTCAACTGAAAGGATTAAGGGATAAATGTTCTTTGTACAAAATTGGGAAATTATAATTTCGTATAGGAGCACAATACGAAATTAAGCCTAGGTTTTGCATTGAAGTATAAGCAAAATCAACATCACCGTTTTCCCTTTTAAGACATATCTGTAGCCAAACACAAAGGTAAGAAATCTATGAGTGTCCAATCTATATGAAATTATATTATGACACAATATTTGGGTGCCTCCAAAATCTCTCGTGCACCTTCAACCACTATCTACGAGTGTATTCCCTTGCACATGAGGTTTGGACCAATCTGTCACCTCTGTGGTTATATTTAGTAATGATGAGAATGAGTTATATCATGTAATAAGTGATTTATAGTCGTAACACGTTTGTGGCAAAGAAATTACAGAGCGTCCACAATAAAGGCCAAGTTCATGTGATGTTTTTGGCCTCTACTACAGATTGAAAGAGATTCCTCAGGACAGAAAATGATGCAGGATTTTAGCCCCCCCCCCCGTCCTATATGTGGTCGAAAGCTACGTTGGTATGAGATGGCTGATCTATGCGGTCAGATACTGATATAAGTTGGGAAGCTCTGGTTCATCTATGAAATTTACTCGCTGCTTATGGCGTTCTGATGCGAGGTGTTTTTTCATATTTCACCAACATATGAGGGGGTGAGAGGCAATGGACAAAAAAAGAGAAAAAGAGGACGGAAAAAAAAAGAGGAAAAAATACTGTAGTAACTTTGCGACCCCCTAGCAGATGGCGTCTGGTACATGACCTCAGATGACCTTTGACCTTGGTCCATGACCTTGACATCATACACATAGAGGACCCCTATTGCACTGCACCCCAAGTTTGATATAATAGTGGATGATTTGCGTAGGAATACAGAATTTATCGGTCAAGCTATGAGTTTTTAAAAAAATTGTGCGCGTCGCGGAGCGACAAAGTTGCAATATTTTCAAAACTCATAGTGAGACCAAAAATTTTGTTCCTGCGATACAAATCACCATATTATCATTATGTTTTCGAATCTGACTTGACAAAATGGAGCAGGCTTGACCAGGCTTAAAGTTTATATAAATAAATCTTATAACATTAGTGAAAAAGACATTAGACACACAAAGGAGCCATGGGATAAAAAAAAGAAGGGAAACAACAAGTATACACCCACTCTAAAGGATGGGATATCAACATTTTTATAAGTAACATCAAATAAAAATAAAAATGAACCATTAAGACATTAGGAAAACCAAAGAAATGGAACCAGTGACACCAGGAACCACCAAAAAGGAAGGGAACCAACAAACACCAGAAACCACCAAAAAATTTACAAACTGTAAAACAAAACCCAAATAATGACACCCCCAAAAGTAAATGGGAACAACCCTAAACTACTTCAGCCAATCCGAAGCCTCAGAAAAAATCAGTCCTGGTCTCAAACCATGTCCGTCTCAGGTGCATGGTTTTATTGTGATTACAGCTGTGTACAAAGGTATAGGATGGAGGATTCTCGAAACAAATAATAATGGTTTAAATCAGACTTAGAAATTTTCGAACAAGACGTGAAAAGGGAAAACCTACCAAACTGAACCCAAACACATACACCCTCCAGACATGCACGCCCTCACAAACTGAAATCCCCCTGCTGCTTTTCAAGGCCAGGGGATCACCAGCACTGTCACCTTAGGACTTGCCATTCAATGGCAGGAAGAGAAAGGCTGTGAGACAAACTGTAAGCGTCTTTTTTACCTTCTCTAAGTCACCCCACAGACATCGATTTCAGCATTTTCTGGATATTTAACCCACACACACACATGAAAACCAATTGACAACATTTTCCAGATATTTAAATCCATTGCAAACACCACGGGCCACCTTGCAAACACACGTGGCAATATCACAGCACATATTACAAACTAAACGCAAGTAAAATTGTCCGTAGTGGATATGGAGGCAACAGGAACTCTCAAGTTAATGTATGAAAATTGACCAACAGAGAGCTGATGAAATTCCAACTTTGAGCTACCCTCACAGATAGGGAATTTGCAGATCTATGCGTCATGCCGGTCTTGTTTTCCCATTGGAAAAACACACTATTACCCAGGAGAAATATCAACCAGGCTAGCATGGTCACATGGGTACAACCATGTAGAAACTTGCTTGACCATGGCCAACTGCCACTAGCCATGCTTTGACCATGCCAATGCACTTGGGGGACTGTGCTTTGACCAGGCAACCACAAGTTTACCATAGGTTTGAGAAATGCACCCACCGTCAAAACCTATGGTGAACCTCCCATAGTGGACATGGTGCATGGCTAAAGCATTTCTAGGATCTGGTCAAACCATGGAAAAAGGACCATGCTTGACATGGTCAACCATTTCTCAAACCTATATGGTTGACCACGGTAAAAAGGCTGGTCAAGTGGGACAGTCTCCGATAAAGGTTCAAGTTTGGCTCCAAAATGACCAAATATTCAATATTGCTGAATTCTGAAAATCATAAAAAATCGTAAACTTTAATATTTTCAGAAAACGGAACAATGCCGGGGTGATCTTAACAAAAATATCCGATTTTAAATATTGTCTAACGTTAAACATAAAAGTAACGTATTGGGTAAGGTTGTCGGCCTTTTTTAATCGTGCATTTCTTAATAAAAGTATATGCTTTACCGACTTAATATCTATATCTATTATATATTACCACCATACTAACGCATGGGGGTATTCAACTTTGTGTGTCACGGTGTTTTAGCAAAGCGATGAGGGAGGTAGGAAACGTATCTGTCGCGGTATAACGTAACAGGAGGGATTACTTTCATTACCAGGCCTGGAAAGTGTTACTTCAAACAGATTTTATGCCCAACCATTGTAAATATACATTGAATGGGCTTGATTTATAGAAGATTGGAACATTCTACTGTACTTTGGCAATGTGTATCTATTTGAATTATGGTAATGGCCGTAGTCATGAACTGGGTACACTAAAATGGGGATCTGTTACACTCCAACTTTTTTTTATTATTTCAGTTTATTCATTTAATCTTAAACTATTGACTCTGTTCAAAGAATTGATTCATTATTGCTAGAAGCTGCTCTTTTAATATAAAACATTTTCAGCCCTTTAGATTAGTATTATGAGAGTTGCGGTCGAGAACCTTCAGCTTGTAGAGGGGATCCGGCGGGGGGGGGGGAGCCGGCCGGGGGGAGCCGAGGCGGGGCGCCATAGAACATTACACACAAAAACGCGTGAAAACGGGTGAAATTGGTCGCCTATAAATTTAAATAAGTAGTGAAGTGAAACACTTGTGGGACTCAAATTGCACATACACTGAATGATAGATCTAAATCATGATACAAACTAAGGTTCCATTAATGTAAATTAATTAGTAAATTAGCTGTTAAAGTCACAAATTTTGATCAATTTTGGGGGAATTGGGGCTTCTGTGCTAAAATATATCTCAAAAAACCAAAAATTAAGTGTTAAGGATAAACTGATTTTAATTATCTTTATAATCTTCTTTTAATCACAAATATGGTATCCCTTATATAAAAAAGGTATTTGCTTAATGAAGCATTAATAAGTTTAATTTCATGACAACCTCAGCTTCAACCAAAATTGTGGCATTTGGGTGGGACATGTATGGAGTCACATGAGGTTGGAGACATTTTATGAGTATGCAAGTCAAACAAGAAAGGTTTATACATGTAGTATACATAAAAGCATGATTAAATTGCGTTAAAGGAAAGAGATGATTCCTGAAAACAATACACTTGTACTTATGGTTTAAGACCTTGAAGACATTATGTGGTCAATAGCCGCCGATCCGTGTACTTTTGCTTTCAGTATGAAGTTTGTAAATGTCAAACAGGTTTATTAGCTATGGGAATAAAAATTTCACTTAGTATACGATAGAAATGGCCCTTGGCCACTTGTGTGTTACATATAGGTTTTCATCTTTGTCAAAATGGAATACAGGGGATTCAAAATATGCACTAATTGAACCCTTTAAATACACGGATCACCCTGTAAATATACATGATACCCTGTAACTTACTTTGATCATAAATTGGGAAGAAACATATCATATGTATGTCCTTGAAGAAATATAGGATTAGTACTTGAATAAAAGAAGTAATATTCAAAATGACCTTTTGATCAAAAATTTAATGAATTTGACCACACTGTATGTTCAAAACAGAAAAGAATTAGTTATCTCTTTTTATTTTTTGGAGGGCCTTTGTCATGTCTTTCAAAATCACATCTGTGTTGCTGCCCACATTTTTGAAAAAATTGACCCAGGTATATGAAAAATGGACAAAATATGTAATTTTTCTTATGATTAACCTATTGGAATTTTACCCACCCTGATTATTGTATCTCTTTTGGCCATATCTGACATCCTTGTAGGATAAGCTTCAAAAATGATACTTAATACAGTTTACATGTACGGAATAAAAGTTGTGTTGAGAGTAAAAATAAAAAAAAAATAACATATTGGTGCATTTTTTGTCATTTGCACTGTGTACATTTTTGTACCAAGTTCATGACATATGCCTAATGTATTGGCGGCGAATTGGAGGAATCTCTCAGAGAACTCTTACGAAACTTTAATAAGCATATTATAGGTTTGAAACTTTATAATTAGGGTATAATATAGGCTGATAAAAAAGGACATGTTACCTGGATATGCGCTTCTTGTGTAACGAGCAAGGACACATTTTAAAGAATGGATTTGGGCTGGTGACTTGGCGAAAAACAAGAATATGCATCATCAGCCTTATGCTTGATACTTATGCAGGTTACAACTTCTAGTACAGATCATTTTGAAAGCATAATCCCAAGATATTTAAATTAAACAGGCTTAAAATGGTATGACATTGTTTCTGAACACTTTATCGGAGAATGGCCCAAGTGCATGGCCAGAGTCAAGTGACAGTTCTACCATGGTTAACCATGGTGAACAATGCTAGAATGGTTGACCTTTAGCTTGAATTGTGAAACACAGAAAAATAAAGAATAGAAGTGCTAAGAGGGGCGTGTCTAATGGTTCAGGGAGCTGCCTTGGACCACAGGTCCCGGGGGGGGTCAAATCTCGATGGGGCTACTTGCTAGATTTATTCTAGGTACTCATATCAATCTGGATTTAATTGGTTTAAGTGATCTTGGTTAAAATCAGAATTACCATTTTAGGTTCATTTGCTTGGGCCAAAGGAACCATGAAAGATCTCACTTCCCATTCTGTGTGTATTGGTGTTGGGTAGTTTGTTGGATGTGGCAAAAAGGCACAAAAAACAAATTGATTAAGCTGATGTCTTGAAGTTGCATTGTTTGTTTGATGGGGGGGGTTTGTTGTATGTCTTCTGGCAATTTAGCCTCCGGGCTCGATCCGAGATTTAAAATAAACCAGTTTAAAAAAAAAACTGTTAAAAGATGAGATACACGACACCCAAAATGGCAGTGCAGGTATGTGCGCAGTAGTCAAGAACCTCAATTCAAGTATGCTCCTACTTTGGATCAAAATGCCCAAATTGTAACTTCATAGCCCCAAATTTTGGAAAATTGTGTTTCTTCAGTTCTACAACCTCTAATTTGCCCAAAATTCATTTCCTATTAAAGTCCATTTAAAATTTGTTAAAACTTCAATTCTTAAGATCCTACCATCACAAACAAAGGTTCTTAAGGGAGCACAGTACAAAATCCATCCGCACTGAAAAGTGCAACACCGCTATAATTCCTATAAAACCTAGAATTTGAGTGTAATTTGTGTAGTTTAGTGTCGGATATTTGTCCTAGAGATTTGCTTTTGGTATCATTCATGTGGGCTCAGGAGTTAGAAAAAACAGAGTGTAATTTTCAAATCTAATTTGCAAAAAAAACTGACATTGTCGATGTAGGTTAAAAAGAAGATATTTTAAAGATCATAAATTCAAAATTCTCCCCTGTAAATTTCATTGCTCTAGGTAAGGCAGGGGCAAAGATATGACAGATACAAGAGGGCGCATAAAGCATGTGTTCCAATAGGCCCCTTAAGCCCCAATATTAGAGCATGAAGTACACAGAACACCAAAACCAAACCACAGTTGAATGAGCGACCCCACCAAGATGTCAATTTGGCAATTTTAATTTGTTAGCTGGCATATTGCTAGCCGTTTAACCACCTTTTTACTTCTACGGAATTCCACTGAATGCCTTGTACCCCCTTTCCTACAATGATCCCATATCTATCCAGACATTGTGTGTGTGGCATTAATAAAATAACACCATAACCCAGCATAACTTGCAGTGACCTGTGGAGCTATTTACAAAGTATAAAGTTATCCCGCATATTAGGTAGAGCTGGGGTTAAACCCCATGTGCTACCTGCCGATTACAAGAACTATATTAAAGAACTATCAATGATTATGAAGAAGATTAAATCACATTGAGCCAATTGTTGAGGGAGAGTTAGCCAATAGTCCAAGAAACCTGGTTTTTATTGGTTAAATTAGAGGCTTATTGTCATGCAGTTAACCTATCAGGTCTACAGTAAGAAATAAGGTGGAGTTCGGAAGTTAAAAACATAAATTCTGTGTATACATAGTGGGTGGCTCTGCAATTCATGCTTTCTTAGCTTTTAGTTCTTGAATTTTTCATTTCTCCTACACTTGCGACCACACTCGCACTTATGAGCAAAAAGCTTCACAGTCTAATTTCCAAGTAAGATGAGCCAACAAATTTGAAATCGCTAACATCAAAACCAATTCTGCAAATGTGACTGTGTTAACGGCCGAAGCCGCTCAGAGAATCACTTCAAGTGGGCGTTGATTTCCCTGTTTTGTTCAAATGTGCTCGTGAGGGGACAATGAACCATGTTTTTTTGTAGGAAAAGCGTGAATTTGTACTGAAGAACGTAATGTGCAATAACATGATTCTGAAACATGTCTACTTTTGGGTCAATGACTTCCAGCGAGCACATCCGATATGAAGAACCAGAATGGAGCAAAACATTTGCAAACTAGCCTTGTTCGAGGCTTGTGAGCTCTGTAGCTCAAAATATTTCAACACATAACCATTTGCACTTTTATACCTACAATCTTGGAATTGTTGGAACACTTTTAATGATTTGCGGAAAACTGTTCTCCGTCTCCCATCGTCATCAGTAGTCTTGCCAATTCCCCAACATTGATTGATGGGGGGTTGGGGAAGGGCCAGTGGCATACCCAGGGGGGCAGGGGGAAGCTGCCCCCTGTGGGGAATCTTGCCCACCCCCCTTGAAAAATGAGTGATTTTCTGCACATGTGCCAATTTACAGTGAAAACAGCATAGACTATACTAACCAATTTTAATATATGCTTGCCCCCCCAAAAAAATATATGTGCCCCCTCTTCCCCCTGAAAAAAAGCTAGATATGCCACTGGGAAGGGTAAGTTGAAGTGTAATGTTGGGTCTTTCAAACGAGTGATAACAGGAGCTTGTAGTCTCTCGACTCTGGTCTGGGTGAGCAATCTGGTTAACTGTAGTGAGTGTTCCAACTAATTTTGTCCAAGATTGTAGCTTGCTCAGACTATAGTAAAATATCAAAGCAGTTTCAGTGGTATGCAAGCCTTAAATGTACGAGTTTCGTCATTATCATGTTTTTTTTTTTTTTTTTTTGCTAGCTACAAAGCACTTGTAAGCTATAGAGTTAATGCCTAAACCCCAAATTGGTCAGGTCAATTATTCTCATACTAAGCTCACTTAGGAGACTTCAGTATAATGGTTCATTTTTTTACTTCTAATTGCCCTCTGTGAATGATAGCAAGCTTGATTACTTATACCAAAAAGCACACTCTGTGATTGGCAGACAGTAGGAGAAAATAATGCATGTATGTGTTTTAGGACCATGGACAACCACAAAGATAGGAGTGCATGGGTTCAAGAAAAATATACATAATCGAGCCCGGGGGGTGGGGGTCGGGTGTGGGGTCCCCCGCGGGTGGTGATGGGATACTCAACTCAAATTACCATACTTGTAGAAATTAACACGACTTACTACTGCAGAAATGAGTCCAGTTTTTGTTCTTTAAAATTTTCTCAAATTTGTTGGAAAATTTGTCACATTTCCTTCAATCTGAAGCCCAAAATTTCCAAATTTGCTAAAAAGGTCTCAATTTTAAGAAAAATTTGCAAATTTGTGTAAACTTTTACATTTGCCACCAAAATCTGCACTCGTGTATGGCTATGGGTCCCTTTCCTTGGCAAAAAGAAATTGGTATAGATATGGTAGTACGTCCACCAGTACCAGTTTTTTGGCACCAATGTGTTTGTGTGAATGGGTAAAAAATTCATTGCTACCACATGATAGGTACATATGTGGGGATAATCGCCTCGTGTTTGATGGATAGAACTCAGAAGTGGTTGCCATTTTTGTTTATGGGCCAAAAAAGATCAAAATTGACCCAAATTAGGTAAAAATCGAAAGTAGATAGAGGGAGGAAAAAGGTCGTCGACTCACCCTCTACTCACTCTTCTACCTATCCGAATTTTTCGCAAGTATCACCTTGGATTTTTTCCAATTTTTGTTTCGTCCTACTTCAACCTAATTTGGCTTTGTTTTCCCATTTCAGTCACAATCTCCCTCGAAGTCGCTTCTCTCGCTTTGTTTCTCTCATTTCTTCCTTACGGCATGTAATGTATAGTATTTAATTTTCCCAATATATAGCTGTAGATTCAAGAAGAATTTGAATGTTGGAATCTGGGGTTATTTTTGACCCCAGAAAGGACCAAAAGGGGTCAAAATTGACCCAAATAAGGTTAAAATCATAGAATGGTGATTCCAACTTCATATTAATGTAATATTTTTTTTGTGTATTTAATTTTCCCCAGATATAGCTGTTAGATTCAAGAAGATTTGAATGTTGGAATCGGGTTATTTTTGACCCCAGAAAGGCCCAAAAGGGGTCAAAATTGCCAATGAGGTAAAAATCCTAGAATGTTGATGTATTATTTCCCTCTTAAGCTGGTATTTCCTTCTCCCACTTGTAGCAGAGATTTCCAGAAGAAATGGAAGGTCGAATCTAGGGTCAAAATTGACTCCAGAAGGGTGAAAAGGGGCTTAAAATTGGACCCAAAAAAAGGTAAAAATCAGTAAAATGGTGATGACTTATCCAACTTTATATTAAAATGCAGTAGTATTGTCATTTTCACACTCTATGCGTAGATTCAAGAAGAATTTGAATGTGGAATCTATCTGGGTCAAAATTAACCCAGAAAAGGCAAAAAGGTCCAAAATTGGACCCAAAATATGAGTCAGTAAAGTTAAAAATGGCAAGGAAATCATTCCACTCTATGCATTTTAAGACTTCTAAATGAAACCTCTTTCTATAATATGGTAGTAGATAATAAACAAATTTTGACATTTTGGGTCAAGATACACCCCAATTTAATAGTTCCATATTGATTGAATCGCCTGACTCCATACCCATCTGTTAAATAGCTTGCCCGTATCATTTCAGCCAGTTTGATATGAGGGCTAAAAAACGTGATTTATGACCACCTCCTAGGAATACTGTATAAATTCGATCTAAGTTATATCTAAATAATATCAAATTCAATATTTAGAGTGCCTACGATTTAACAGAGTAAATGAGACAAATAGTACCTTTCCACAGACACCAAGATTATATTCTGATCACTTCTGTAAAAATGTGTCCCAGGACGAGGGATTTAAGGCCAAGTAAAAAAAATGAAAACCGTTGATCGGCCAGACTTTCGAAAAAAAGTTGGGAGGGGGCCTTTATATTTGTTATTGTTTATTTTTTTTCAAAGATGGCCGCCATATCTAAGATGGCCACCACTGATATATTTGAAGATTGAGTTGCGTGGTGGAAATAGTAGTATGTAAGAAGGTGAGGAAATGCTCAACAAAATGAGGATACTCTTTAAAATAGGTATGAGAGTTCAAGAGTGCTCCGATATTTTTTGTTAACTCATTTCCCCCTTTTGCATGTTTTGGTGGTGGTGTTGTTTTTTTTTTTTTAAAATAAGAAGTAACAAAATCGGTGCGGCGTCCACCAATCGTAGTGGTCGGGACGATCAATGGTGTTTTTTTGGTTAATTGGCCTTATTTGACTCCAAAATTGACCCTATAAAGGGCAAAAAAGAAAGTCAAAATAGACCCCAAAAGAGGTGAATTAAAAAAGCTATTACCAATTGGGCAATTATACTGTGGAAGTAATTTTGAGAACAAGTGGCATAGGACAATGCATTGTCAGCTGGTAACCACATAGATTTGCATCAAATTGACAAAACATTGCCATGTGTGGCAAAGGGTGGGACAATATGTATCTTTTGACTTTTGTCGAAATCTGTGGCGATACGTCTTTGCAAAAACGTCTTTATCATGTATTTGCTGCTCCCACTTCAAAGAAAAGCTGGGTTATATGGCCTCCATTTTTCTGATTAAACTTTTAAAACTATTATTTCTCAATTTATTTGAGAAAAGATTCTCACGGGAAAGGCACTTTATTTACTATAAAAGGAGAGAGCAGGGGATTCTCTAGAGTTGTTTATGCAAAGTGCACCGGTTTAGGATTGCAAAATAGGGGAAGTGGGGAATTCCCCAAGGATACTAAACTTAGAAACTTAGAAACTTGTTTATGTTTTGAGATCAAAAAATTGTAAGATCCAGGAATTTCCCTATAGAGTTATATATGAAGTGATATATTCGGGTGAGGGGGGGTTGGATTACGAGTGGTCAGATAGTGTAAGGTTATGATTATGCATGAGGATGATTGTATTGAGATTGTTAGAAAGGGGATCTATCTGTGAGTAGTTATACTATCACTGGAAGGACTCTCTGCCAGCATCCAATACTAACAAGTAGCTAGAAGATAGCTAGTTTTACTCTGCAATTAAGGAGCAGACATGTAAAGTACCTAGTGCCAGGATATATAATTTCCATGTGAGAGAGTTGCTGTAATGATTCTACTGTCTCTTTGAGCCGAAAGTGCTGCGGAATAAAATAGGATTCCAAATGTGGACGATAGCAATCGTGGTGATTATCTTGGACTTATATACTGAGGATTATGTCGTCGAGGGACTTAATGTAACCTTGACGTCTGAACTGTGGATCAAAAGTTATATTCAGGACTGAGAAGTTCCCATGGAATCTACTACCTGAAGAGTTAAATTATGTGAACTTGCATACTGTCTTTTGGAGTCGTCGCTGTGAGGACATATCATCGTTGAACTGAAAGCTTCTTGTGGAGATTATGGAACATTCTTGGTTACAATTAAGTATACATGGAATTTTAAATATTGTGTGTAATTTATTGTTTGGACATACCAAATTTTGAACCAATTACAACTCATTAAAATCTGTTATATATTAATAGATCATTTGTGACACAAGGCTCATTTATTGTGTTTGAAAGGTATTTCTGACCTTAGACGTCTACGAGACGTCATAACACTGGTATCTCTGCCTGCATAGCATATCAGAGTAGGTGAGTGATCTGCTACCTCTACTGGACATGGAAGACTCCACAGAATAAAGGTCTGATAATAATCTGGTCCTTGACTTGAAAGCAATGCCCACCAAACTGTGCTCTATTCTGTCCCACAATTGTGGTAATAGGAGGTATTTCACCAGAGATCCGAATTGGGTAGGATGTTTTTAAGGAGATATTTTCAAATGGCATGAGTTGACTGTATAAGTGCCACTTAAAAAGTCATGCAGCTCCCCATTCATTGTAAATGTTTCTGCACACATACAGTAAGATGTTTCCACACAGGCCTGTAGAAGGCAATTCGTGTTGCTCTGGAGACAACAGATTTCATATTATACTTATCAATAATAGTAAAAAAGTTGTGATAAACCAAAAGATCAGATTTGACAACATTTTCGGATAGCTTTCATTCTGACAGACCGACGGTTTCTCTCCTACTGGATTGTTTTTATCTAGTTTCAGGGAAAAAATGAAATTGTGGCATATTGGGTTAAATTTTGACCAATTTGGGTTGGACCATTTTTGATCCCTTTTCAAAGTTTTCATTGCGAATGTCAGTAAAAGGAACACTAAATTAGGAGAGGGGCAATTTTTTTAAAAAGGGGACTTCGCCAAAAAATTACAAAGGGGCAAATTTAGTCCCCCAAAATTACAAAGGGAGCAAATCTGGCAAAAGTGAACTTTCTACCTACATATTTTCGCTCGCTAAATCTATTTTTGGCCTTTAGGGGTTATGGGACTTTTTGGAATGGGAGCGTCAGCCCCCACCGCCCCTCCTCTGGTTACAAGCCCGATATTGTGCATTATTACAAATTTTACAAGACTATGTAAACTATGCATTAATTGGTTAATATATTAGCTTATATTTTGACCAAATTAGGTGTAATTTGACCATTATTATCCAAAGTTTTCAATTTTGGATGTCACTACTGATAAAAGTGAATAAAGGTTTCAAATTGGCAATTGATTATTCAAATTCCTGCCTTAATATTGAAACATATGCATACCAAATACAATTTCCTTGTTTTTACCCATTTTAAGTCATTTGTTTAACCTTTTGGCCATTTCTGAGGTTTACATTCAAATTCTTCAATCTACAGCTATGGGCAAATAAACTATACTATTACATTTTAAAATTAAGATGGAATAATACATCACCTTTTGATTTTTACCATATTTGTGTCAATTTTGACCCCTTTTTGGACCCAGATTCCAACATTCAAATTCTTCTTGAATCTACAGCTATATAGTGGGGGAATTAAATAGTGCATTTCAATATGAAGTCAAAATAAATCACTCTTCTATGATTTTTACCTAATTTGGGTCAATTTTGACCCCTTTTTGACCCTTTCTGGGGTAAAAAATAACCCCAATTCCAATATTCAAATTCTTCAATCTACCGCTATATATGATAGTGGGGCAAATGGACTGTTACATTTCAAAACTTAAGATGGAATAAATACAATGCACCATTCTATTATTTTGGACATTTTGGGCAATTTGACAGATCTACTTTTGGGCCATTTCTGGGGGCCCAAAATACCCAACAAAATTCCAACATTTCTCAATTCTTCTGAATCTACGCAATATGTGGGGAAAATTAAAAAAACTATTACTTAATATGAATTTGGAATCACCACATTCTTGATTTTTTACCTAATTGGCATTTTGACGCCCTTTTTTGTCCTTTCCTTGGGTCAAATTAACCCCAGATTCCCATATTTCAATTTTTTCTTGAACTCTATAGCTATATAGTGGGGGAATGTTATTAATAATACATTTCAATATGAAAAGTCTGAATAAAAAATCACCATTCTATGATTTTTTACCTAATTTGGGTCCAATTTTGACCTTTTTTTTGGCCCTCAAAAAAATAGTGCAAAACCACTCTTCTGATTCCTCCAAATCCCACCCGGTGATTATCCACCCATATGCTCTAACACACCTGGTACCATTGGATTTTCTACTCGACCACTAGACCACCTACCCTAATTCGAAACCTAGAGCCCTTTTTTTCAAGTGGCTGACGTACTAATACCTAAAAGCGATTGTGTAAGGGTCCAAAACCAAAGGTGTTAAACCTTTTCCTGTAGTGGGAGGTAAACGAATTCCCCATTTTCTTTCTTGATAAACATACAACCTCTCAGCCTGAATAGGAATCGCCGAAACCTTTTATAAAGTGACACGGACTAAACAAAAACTCACACATGGTAGAAGGAGGGCATGTTATTGCAGGGCTTGTGTCCATCATTTTTTTTTTGGTATTTTTTTAATTTTAATAAATTGAGTCGATATTCATTACTTATTATTGGGCACAATCACGGGCACAATACAGCGATATTCCCCCGCCATTAAGCTGCTATAAGTGTGAAATCTGACGAGAAGAGTGACCCTCAAGCCGCCGCGGGCATCGGGCCCATTGCAGGAAGGCACAGGAGTGAGTCCAAATAGAAGTAGTAACGCTTCAAAGCCTGCACTCCATAAGCCGAGCCAGTTAGGATCCGGACAGATCCATAGTGCCAACCTGACGGGCAAACACCTTTTTTCACCATAAAAAAGACCATTAAGGCTAAACAAACAAGGCGAAACCTTCCAAAAGCTGGAAATACAAGGGCATGGAACGGGCTTGATGATGAACTGTCATGAGCAATGAAATCACTACCAATCTACAAAGACCCATCTGTTGAGATGGAGACTAGAGAAGAGAAGCCTTTTTTATTTATAACTTTTTAAACTTTGGCACTAAACATCAGCTAAAACAGCCAAACCCAAGGAGGGAAATAAACAACATACGACACGTCAACAGAAGCTAACAGAAGAGACCAAGAAATTAAAGAAGTTGAAGAAAGCAATTTCAGATATAAGAGGCCTGACTTTGAAATACGGAAATGAAGCAAGACTTCCTGAAGGTTATCAGACTCCACAAAGTTAGAAAGTTTCGAACTGAAGCACAAAGAAAAGAAAGAACACACACAAAGAAGAACACACACATGGTGAGGTGGATTTTCAGGAAAAACCTGTTAAAAAGATTTTAAATAGCAGAATTTAGCAAGGAGCTGCTGATGCTTACTTAGGTAATATCTCTATCGTGCCAACCGCCTCCTCACATTTATGGTACAGAATGGATACATATCAGAAGGGATTTCTCCTGGGCATTGCATGATGCGGCGAGCATACTTAAGCCCCTCGATGCCAAGCAAAATGTAAGGGATCTTGGTTACCAACCAAAGAATAGCAACCTCAAACAGACTCAGAAAGCCTATGTAGATGACCTAACCATAAGAGCTGTAAGTGTAGATGGGTGCAAAGTACTACTACGACTAGTAGAGACCACCCTAAAGTGGAATGAACGAAAGAAGGCAACCCTACTAAACAAAGTGTAAAAGCAGCCTGGCCATGAGACAGATCCGTGGTCCGATCCGCGTCAGAATGGAAGGAATCACACACCAAATATGCACCCTAAGATGTTCATCTATGGATAGATAGATAGGATACCCTTCATATTCCACCATAACATCCACGAGGTTCCTTTAGCCAGAGATCTTCAGGACTCCGCTCAGTGACAAAGAGATGAGATCATGTGTTGAAGGATCTCTTGCATGGCATGCTGATGACCAGGTGAACACCATAGGGAAGTTGTGGACTATAAAAAACTGTCGTTAGTCGAATGCTAAACCTCCCCCCCCCCCCCCCGATGGGGGCCACTCACATGAAATGGATATGGGGCGCTTCCAAACTCAGTGGCATTCCGTGACAGATATATGCCAAAAGTTGGTCTTTGTGGAGACAGCCTAACTTGCCCCCAATAGGATTTTTTGGGTAACACAATTGCTAAATTACAAAAAATGGAGTCTTTAGGTGAAATTTTTGAATTGAAAACATTCTTAAATTAGGATTTTTACTGGGTGACAGTGGGTAAAATTTGCAAAAAAAAATATGGGTTTGGGTGACACAAGAATATTGAAAATGGGGGATTAACAGCCTTACATATACGCGTCACTTTCAAAATGGGAGTGTTTCCCCTCCCCCCGTGATAGGCTCATGTATTATCCACATGGCGGGCATATTGTCACTCACATGAAATGGATATGGGGCGCTTCCAAACTCAGTGGCATTCGGTTGTGGACAGAGGATATGCCAAAAGTTGGTTTTTGGGTGAGAGACCGCTAATTTGCCCCAAATAGGATTTTTGTGGTAACACAAGCTAAATTAAAAAAAAATGGATCTTTAGGTGAAATTTGAAAACATTCTTTAAATTAGGCATTTTTGGTGACAGTGGCTAAATTTGCAAAAACTATGGGGTTTTGGGGGGTGACAAGGAAGTACTGATAAATGAAAATGGGGGATTTACCCGCCTTACATATACGCCGTCACCTTCAAAGTGGGAGAGTGTTTCCCTCCCCGTGCAGGCTCATGCTATATCACATGGCGTGCATATTGTCTTCAAAATACATAAATCATAATTGCACGGGATCGTATTTCTTGTGGTATCGGGCGGTTGTCATGAAAATTGATATGAACAGTGCCAAAATTGTAACTTGGGTGGTTAGGTGATTTTCAGCGAGGACTTAATTTGTCGAACCCCCCCCCCCCCCCCGTTAAGGCCCGAGTCCCGGTGGCTGCTCGCTGGCAAACCGTGTGGCAGGGATGCTAATAATCTGACGGCATTGCATGATGCGGCGAGCATACTTAAGCCCCTCGATGCCAAGCAAAAAGGAAGGGAGATTGTGGTGCGTGGCTAGATCTGGCCAATGCGCATGGATCTGAAGCTCACAACTCGATACAGTTTGCTCTGGGAATGGTAGCAATCCACCTAACATGAGGTGGGCTGGTACATAACTACTATCATGAGCGTTTGTGAGAGTACGCGCAAAGAAGAGGAAAAAGATGGTGAATGCACGTTTAAATGGGTTGATTCCAAGGATGCCCTCTACCTGTCGTGTAGCTCTCTCTCTCTCTCTGATCGTGTTTAACCTGCCTCTAGAAGTGCTGAAGACAATACATGATCTTGGTTACCAACCAAAGAATAGAACCTAAAAAAAGATCAGAAAGCTCTGTAGATACCTAACCATAGCGCTGTAAGGGTAGATTGGGTTGCCAAAGTACTACTACGTCTAGTGTGACCACCCCCGAAAGTGGAAAGAACGAAGAAGGCGAAGCCTACGAACAAAGTGTAAAAGCCTGGCCATGAAGAAGATCACCCACGTGGTCCGTCCGTCAGAATGGGAATGAATCAACACCATATGCACCCCTAGATGTTCATCTATGGATAGATAGAAAGGGAGAATACCTTCATCCACCAGACTCAACGGGTCCCTTAGCCAAGAATCTTCAAGGACCTTAGTGACAAAGAGATGAGATCATGTGTGTGGAATGATCTCTTGCAGCATACGTGACCAGGTGAACACCATAGTGAAGTTGTGGATATATAAAACTATCGTTAGTCGAATGCTAAGACCTCCCCCCACTCCCTCCCCCCCCCCCCCGAGGGTGCACTCCTCACATGAAATGGATATGGGGCGCTTCCAAACTCAGGGGCATTGCTTGACAAGGATATGGCCAAAAAGTTGGTCTTTGGGTGAAGACGCCTAATTGCCCCCAAATAGGATTTTGGGAACAACACATTGCTAAAATTTAAAAAAATGGAGTCTTAGTTGAACTTTTTTTGAAAACATTCTGTAAATTAGGCATCTTTTGGTGATAGTGGTAAAATTGCAAAAAATATGGGGTTTTGGGGGGGTGACAAGAATACTGAAAATGGGGGTATCTTTAAAAACCAGCCCTACAATACGCGTCACCTTCAAAGTGGGAGTGTTTTTCCCTCCCCCGTGCTAGGCTCATGATATTATCCACATGGCGTGCATATTGTCACTCACATGAAATGGATATGGGGCGCTTCCCAAACTCTTCAGGGGCAAATTCGGTGACGAGGGATTATGCCCAAAAGTTTGGGCTTTGGGTGAGAGACGCCTAATTGGCCCCCAAAATAGATTTTTGGGTACACAATTGTAACTTAAAAAAATGGAGTCTTTAGGTGAAATTTTTGAAAACATTCTTTAAATTAGGCATCTTTTGGTGACAGTGGTAAAATTGCAAAAAATATGGGGTTTTGGGTGACAAAAAACTGAAAAATGGGTGATCTTACCAGCCTTACATATACGCGTCACCTTCAAAGTGGGAAGTGTTTCCCTCCCCCGTGCTAGGCTCATGATATTATCCACATGGCGTGCATATTGTCTTCAAAAATACCTAAATCTAATTGCACGGGTCGTATTTCTTGTTGTAAGCGGTCTGTTGATCCATGACACTGATATGAACAGTGCCAAATTGTACTGGTGGTTAGGTGTTTCAGCGAGTGACTTACTTTGTCGACCCCCCCCCCCCGTTAAGGCCCCGAGTCCTGGTGGCTGCTCGTTGGCAACGGAGTGGCAGGGGTGCTAAAAATCTGCCGGATGATTGGTTGCCACCCCCACAGGTACCCGAAGAATCATCCCAGAAGGAACCTTCTAAGGAAGCATGACAAGGACCGCGGAGAAACTACCAAAATCAGCCGTAACTGGCCAAAAGTCGACAAAACAACAACCTACAACAAATGTAAGTAAGCCGAATCTGATCTGACGATAGTACTGTAGAACACGCCCAAGAAAAGGGAGCTCCAGCAGCATAAAATTGGTAATTGGAATGTGAGAACACACGCAAAAGGACGGTCATTGGGGAATCTCCTGGAGGAAGCCAGAAGGTTTGATATAGACATCCGGGTCTAGTTGAATACACCTGAAGGAAAAGAGACCCTCATAAATAAAGAGAATTTTACCATCCTACTGTCTAGCAGAAGTGGCGGCATCTGCAGAGATGGAATAGGGATCATGATATCCCAAAAGCTTCCCGTGTTGTCCAAGCTATGAAGCAGTCTCACCAAGAAGTATCACAGTCAAATTTATGAAGGAAGGCATAGTAAACATTCATCATGTCTACGGCCCAACATCTGAAAACAGTGAGACAGAGAAGCGACCAAAGTTCTATGACACCCTGTAGACTCAAATACAGAGAATCCCTAAGAAAGCCTCATCCTGATGGGGGATTTCAATGCCAAAATAGGGACAGAGTTACCATGCTTGAGATGTAACCCACATATGGGTTTATATGACTTGAAAATCACGGACAAGAGAGAAAAGCTCCCCTGAATTTTTTCCTGTCCACTCCACAACCCTGGTTGTTGCAATACTTACTTCACACAAGGAGTGTAGAAAGGCAACATTGACATCTTCCATGGCAATATAGAAACAGATGACTTCATCATATACCACATTACCACTGGACAACTTGAAAACCCAAATATTCTTTTTAATTCTTCTGCCCCGGAAAGCCCCAAACAATAACTATGAATAGCGCAAATCATAGCGTGGTCCACGAAAACAAACAACCCCTAGCTCGATTGTCGAAACTGTGCGTAATAAATATGGTGAAGCCAGATAGCCGTTGCAGTTCCGTGTAGGTCCTGCCACTTTAAAGAATCTTAATCGAGGTACCAATTTTACAATACTTCATCACATGGATAAACCTCACTCATCTACCACCGTTTTCTTTCTGCTTCTTCTGACTTCCCCTTCCTCCTCTATTTTTCTAACTCGAGGCATTCAGAGAAAGCCAGAGTTTCCTCTCATTTACTACATGTGACACTACAACAGCTTACCTCTGGAACCCGTCACTGAAACCTGTCCATATTTCCTTTCATTATTTCGGGGTCCTCTAACTTTCCCCCATAAAACAACTCATAGAGGGGAATCCTCCTGTTGAACACTCATGTGGAACAGCTTCCCTAATGTCCCTAGGAACATCTGACGATCACCCACCGCAAGAAAGAAAATGTCGCGTATTTTGCTTGGTAGATCTAGGTGAATTTCCCCCTACAACACGACCGTGGCCGCTCCATGATTTTTTTCCTAAAGTGCAATCAGAATTTCGTGTAGGGACGTTATGGATAGGCAAACAGCAATTACGGATAGCAATTTCCACTCCCGTGGCGGGGATCACCATCTACAAACGCCTATTCTTGGACTTCAGGGCCATTGAACCTTTCAAACCAACCATCTGTCTGAGGGTGATACGGCGAAGGGGGCATACCCTTAGGGTGCGCACCACCAAAGATACTCTTGCCCATACGCTATAGTATTTTAGTATTTTTTTTCATAATATCCCCCGCAGGACACGGACATCCCTATACACAGAAAATTGTACACTGTCCTTTTTCTTCTTTTTTTGTTATGGGGTGTTACTGTTCTGATTTCTTTGTGTGTCACCCTTTATGCTATAGGAAGGATCAAGTTTCCCCCATTTTATTGGATTTCCACAAAAGCTTTTCTTGTGCTGTCTTCTAAAGCATTCTTGGAAGTACGAGTGAAATTGTCTCCAAAATGGCCGTGATTCCTTCTTTTCAAAAGATTGCTTCTTTTACTTTATCGTATTTTTGGCAATCAGTTGCAATCCATCACTGCCACATAGGCTTCTTGTGCTATGCCCGTCCTAGGGGTCATCCAATACCCCTATCGCCAACCAAGGTTTAGAAATACGTTCCACTGTAGTAGTGGTAGTGTTCAATATCATCACCCTCACGTAACTTAGCAAGGCATCTTTAGCTTTATCATGCCTCCAATTGGCACCTGTTTCCTCTCTTTCTTTCTGGCTTTTTCTAATATATTTCTACACTCTTTCTGTCTGTCCATCACGTTCTTTTCTTTTTTTTCTCCTCTCTTTTCTCATTTTGTTTCGACTTCTTCTTGTCGCTTCCGTTCCTCTTTTTGTCCTTATTTTTCTTTCGCGGTTGTCTTCTTGCTTCTTCTTTCGGGTCCTTCTTCCTCCATTTCGCCGCGGCTCTTCTTCTCCTTCTCCTTCCATTAGCACCGCCATCGCTCTAAATCTTTTGCAATGGCGGAGCCAGATTTGAAAAATGTCAAAATTAACCGGGGGCTGAAAGGCTGTACCTGTCCAAAAAGCTCAAAATGGGCTGGATTTTGCAAGAATTTGCAGAATTACCGCAAGGCGCGGCGCCCCCTCCGCCCCCTCCCTGATCCGCGCCTGTTTTTTGTATCGCCATTTCTTCTTTCTGCTGCTGCGTATTCTTTCTCATCTCCCATCTCTCTCTCTCCTCCCCCAACCCCCGCCTTCCTCGCTGTTCTTCTCGCTCTGTCATTTCATCTGCATTTGCATTTTGGCTTGCATCTGGGGCTTGAATTTGCGTTTGGGGCCTTGCTATGTCCTTGCTTTGCTCTGGCCATCAACCAAAGCAAGCCATTCTGGAAGGCTATTGGAGCTGCGCCCACAACCTTCTCTTCTACAACTTCATGGTTTCATGGCAATCGGCCGACACTGTCTGCATGGAACAGCTTTTTTCCTGATCTCGTTTTAGAGCTCTTGCCAGCCATGATTATATATAGTTCTGGAAGAGGGCCTTATTTACTTGTGAATCCTTTTGGCTGGATACTTTCAGCAAGTCTACAATCTTTGTTGATCACCTCGTGATATACAACATTACGAACCGCACGCTATGGTGTAGAAACTCGAAACTGACCCTTCACTTGCTGGGCATGGTGCGCCGGATTAGCGCACTCGAGATTTAAGTGCGAGTTGTGGGGTCGTAGTCCCATCCCCACAGCAAAGTTTTTTGCGATTAATAATTCTACGTTCGCGCGGTCATAAATTTCCTCACTCCATTTTATATACATATGATTAAAACAGAAGCAATAGATTACAATATATTTTTTTTTTAATTCCCAGGTTAGCTGAGAATCGGAGTTTGGCGTGTTGGGGTTTGTTGCAAAAAGGCTGAAGTATACTATGATACTATGATATCACGCATCTTTGACTCCACTGATTGCGTGGATATTACCTATCCTAATCCTTGGACTCATAGATCATGTGATTATTCGGCAAGGTACGTGAACTTATTCTTTTAATCGAGTCAAGATAACACTAACTCGATTGATTGGGTGCACGTATTCTTCCGGGTACAACGCTGCACAACAGTCAAAAAGCTTGTGACTAGGACTCGATAATTAAACTATAACAGTGTGGCCACACGCCATATATAAAGACAATGTCGATAAAGGCTCCAAAATTAAGAAAAAAAATAGTATACAATACTACAATCACAGGAAAAACTGATTAAGACAATTTTGTTTGAAGTAACACTCTTGGAAATTGCAGAATGTTAATAATCCAGTTACATATTGATTTAACAATTAAAACACTACCCTTTAGTGTACAGCTATTTACCTGTACCAACAACAGGCAGGAGCGCAACATGAAGGCCCTATTAATTCTTATTATTATTTGGCAAAGCGATATGTCGTCCTATTGTTTAACAACAAAATAATTAATGAGTTCATTGAGATTTAGGAAACATAAATTTGTCCCTATTTGGACAAAGGTAAACATTCAGCATTGAATTTTTCTAATCATTTCACAAGGATTCACATTATATTTAGTCTATACCGTCACCACAAAATACGCGGATACCGACACGACAAGGAAGCCATTGACAATGGTTCACTACGTCATGCTCAGGTTTCCGCTTCAAAAATACGAGTACCAAGCTAACGCATTTATAAGAAAGCATTTTCACAAGCTGTATTATTGCAAAACATTTGCATCAATGGTAATTGACTAACTGAATTCTGGTATGAATCAATCAACAATCTAAGACTCAACCCTTCGGGGACTTCTCGTCTTCAAGCAAGGCGACTGGGCATAACTTGTCGCTATTCTCTCCAGCATACTCGGGGAATCACTATGTCTGCTAGTTATTCGTGGTAGTCCAAATATCATAGAACCTGTCAACGCGAAGCCGGTGACGTCCGCGCATCTCCTGACATATTTGCTGCATTTTCGTTTTCATAACCCATTGAGGAGCACCCATAGCAATCGATGGCATACGGAGAGCAATTCCTGCGGCATCCCTTGGTGTTTGATGGCCCCTTGCTTGTATGTTGTGCGACTACTTCGCTGGTCTTCGTTAACAAACCGAGCGTTACCAACAAATCGCCATAACTCGACCGTACGATTATCACATTCTGTTAATAACTTCCATACAGAGCGCGACTGGTGGTCATTTTAACATTGGGACAAGGAACTGGTGTAATTGTCTACTGTATATGTTCTTCTTCCCAGGCATAAAATCAGCGATTCTGAGCTCTACATGCGCTGGGTTCTGATAGACCAGATGAACCCCTGTAAACCAGATGGTGAAGTTGTGTACTTTAACAATTCAATATACTTTTCATTTTTGTACCATGTTCAGCTATTCTGACCAGACATCAATTCTATTGTCATAGCAAGAAACCCCGCCAAGACCGATGGGGCCTACCCCTCGAAAAATCCTGAAGATGGAACCAGAGCAGATGCAAATATCAACATGTTTCAAACATGAAAGCCTCACAACTTACAGTCTAGTGACTTTAACTATTTGGTTTTGTTATCATTCCACCGTCGATTCTTTATATGTACAAAAAAGTACACAGCAAGATCCGGCCCCAAAGGGATTGTGTTTATAGCCGAAATAATAGCAAAGACTTTTGGAACGTGAAGTGCTGATACATTACCAGAAATAAAATTGTCGAGAGGCTGCAAAAAGGTTAATTAAAAAATACCTTTCATTGAACTTTGTTTCACCGCGAAGCATGATATCCAAGAACATATAACGCAGTAAAGTTTTTATTGTGTTATTAGAACTCAAGCCGAGAACTAAGAGTACCTAGCTGAAATTCTCAGGAAAGTTGCTAAATTAGATATTAATAAATAACATCTCAATCCTCCCCAAAATACCCCTTTGGCTAATGTCGATATGAGGGCAGGATTGCCTGCCCACAGGGATAGAATAAAGTGTATGGGCAAAACTATTATGCATCTTCCAGTTTGATGTCATAATAATTAACAAAATGTGTTGTTTTTAATTTCATTAAATCTACAGAATACATGGGTCCCCATGCACCTTCTTCAAACTATTTCTACATAGGTTTTTGGCATCTTCTCTATGACATCTCCTTACGAATTTTGATGTTATCAAATCAAATCAGAAAATATTGTTCCCAAGGGGTCTGTTTGGCGGCATCTTAGGAATCTAAAGAGTTGTTTGATTTAGTTGAAAATTATCTCAAATGGTTCGTCTTATCATAAGGAATCAAAAATTTAAACGTTTGGAACTTTGGGATTGTTTCAGTTATGAGATATGGGTGAAAATAAATGATAAAGGGCAATGACTTTTGATTGGTTAATTTTGCAGTGAGCCTAACTTTCAAAATACATGGCTCTTCACCTGTCGTTGTTTGATGTAATCCAGTAAAGTACAGATGTAGAATAATAAAGTACTTTAAATTTAAATCCACACTTAAGTTCTAGTCTTAAGAAGAGTCCACAACTTAAAGAAGGCTCATCCGGATTTAATAACAAATAATGCGATTGAGCTTGAGCTATTTCACACAGTGATTAGTATATGGACAAGCATTATTTACAAGCAAAAAACACGATTTTTTGGAAAAATGAGGGCGCCATCCTCTGGAACTCTGAGTCAGCCTTTGAAGTTCTAAGGAATGTACTCCACTCCCTTGTTCACCAAATAGTAAAATTACGTTTCTAAAGGCTTTTCTGATTTGAAAAGTTGTAATAATTATAATTTGTATGTCTTAAAATTGATGCCAAAGATTAGTTGAAAATGGGGAAAGTTTATCAAACCGTATAAAACTTTATAAAACTCACTATTTTGCCTTAGAACTATTCTTAACACGTAGTAGCTTCTCTTCTACACTCTTTCTTTTTTGCTTATCTAGAATGTTTAGCTAGGTGCTAAAAGTCGTGTAAAGTTTACCCTCTGTCGAATTGTGTTATTTTGTATGGATTAGGCACACCTCTCGCGCTCAGTTCTTATAAACGCATACGAACAATTTTACCCATTTTTTGGCAAGATAAGTATATTGAAAATTTTGGCTACAATGACCATCAAAAGTTCAATGACCGTTATCACATTTTTCACCCAAATCTATTTTTGACACTCATTTTTGTCAGATTGAAGTATATTGAAAATTTGGCTACAATGACCAATCAAAAAGTTGAATGACCTTTTACACCGTTTCACCACCCAAATCTATTTAAGGTGAACATCACACAGATAATGCCTTCCTATAAATATTTTCTTTATCCTTATGATGAGACGAATCATTTTAGATACTTTTCAGCTAAATCAAACCACTATATACATTCATCCTTTAATCCAATCCAGATGGCTGGCTAACGGACCCCAGGGACAATATTTCATTTTGGTAACATCAAAATTCTTTTGAGGAAATGGGGAGATGCCCTAAAATCATGTTAGAATTTAGTTTTAAGGGGATGCATGGGTACCCACATAATCTGCTAGACGAAAAATGGCATTAGTTCGATAGTACAGGCAATCAATAGTTCAAGGTCATTCATAGGGTTAAAAATATGTGATGCAAATCAAGCAAGAAATCAGTCATTTTGTCCTGGGATGAATATACCTATAGAGGGATAGGAGGCATAAACACAAAATACAGTAAGGTGTTGACTCGGCGATTTTACAAAAATTAACCTTTTCCGGAAGACCGAATTTAATTTCCCAAACTTAATGAAACTGCACCGGAAATAAATTCCGTGTTACATAAGAAATAATATGGGTTTGATGGATTGATCTGTTATAGAAGGTATTGATTTAAAGGTGCACGAGAGATTTTGTGGCACCAAATTTGTGTATATGGTGATTCATATTTAGTAGTAAGATGCTCAATAAGTTTCTTAAACTTGTCTTGTGTTACAAAAAATGCCTTGCAAAGTGGAAACAAAGGGAGAGTTTGCATTTGCGTAAATTTCAATTGAAACATAAGCTGAATTTAGTATTTGCTCCTATAGTAAATTAGAAAATTTAAACAATTTTTTGTACCTAAGAAACAATTCTCAGCTTATCCCTTTCACATGGAAAAATTTTTGTCAGGAAAGCTTACATAGTGCAAAATTTGAATTTCACCATTTTTAGGGACGCATGTATATGAAATCTCTGGTTGCACCTTTAAATCCTTGTGAAAATGACAAACACCTTTAATCTGGTGGTATTATGTATAATTTCCACACTGAATGATCGTAATAGCCATCGGAAAAAATAAAAGGCTGACTTAGAGATTTCCCCAGGATGCCCATGCCGCCCCTCAGTTATATCACTACGTAAGTACGTTTACCGTCCTCGAGTCAGAGCGACGTCAGCGGGAACTGAAATGGACGCAGCGTTAAATCGCGAGCGTCAGGTTGTAAAGAAAAACTGAGTTGTCCAGCTACCAAGCAACATGTACGGAATTAACCGATGACCTTGTAGACGAGGCCTTTGGGTTTACAGTGCTGAAATAAATGAGCATACAGCACCAATGGAAGAACAATAGACAGAATGGGTGGTAGGGACACTCAGTCACACGGCCCTGTAAATATGACACCGGAATCATAGTCCACCTACAACCTAGGGGGCAATCGATTCAGTTACTCTTCACGCAACATTCCGTGTCGTTATGGAGCCGGACTATGGCTCCCGGGGACTTATATCTGCTTTTACACCGGGTCTCCTGAGATCTCCTTATTTCACTGTATTACTTTCAACTTGGTTACTATTTTTGTATTGTTTCCTTTTAATTTGTATAGAGTTTCTATATGTCTGTGACCAAGCAAAAGATTTGGTGTTTGTGTCAAAATATTCAAAAACAAGGTCATAAGTTATATGCAAATATTGTAAATGGTTATGTTCGAAACAATGTACAAAATTAAAACCTAGGGGGTGCGTTAGGTAACCCAATGACTGGGCTTGCAAAAAATTCAGTGAATGCCATGCCAAAAATTAATTCAGTTGATGAAAAAATCTTGTACGGGATGAATATAAAGATATATACCTTGAAAAAATATGATGACAGGTTATCAACCTACTAAGATTTGTAAATACTGTCTTTTTCAAACAACCCAATGACCGTTAATAAGAATAATCTTAAAGTCGACTCAGAGATTCTTGAATATATTTTTAAATATATTAATCTAAAATAGTCAATAGAACTAAAGAAGTCACCTAGAATGCTCAATTCCAAAGTTGAGATGAATCGGGGTTTTCGTTTTGATGTTGTGTAAACATTTATGGTGTTATGTAACAGTGCCATAGGATACTGGTATCAACAAAATTTCCGGATCCGGAATTTTTAAACAAAGATGTATTTTCTAACGAAAGGACTTCAATTTGAGCTAGCTATTTTCAAACAGTTGATTATATATGGACAAGCAATGTAAATGCAAAACACACATTTGTGTGTTGAAAATGAGGGCCGCCCTCGTCGGGAAAATCTCTGAGTCGGCATTGTTTTTTAAGTGTCCATTATTATTCCTGAAACAATTAAATCAAATTCATTTGGATTGGTGGTAATTTTACTACTATGAATGTTAAACATAAGAAGTTTGGCCTCTAACGTCGAGAAATTAAAGGAGTGTATATTTAATCACGACCTTACAATTACTTGGTTTTGGAAACCACATCTTAAAAGAAGAAACGCTTGAAACATTACAGCCTCATGGTTTTGAGTATATATAATATATAGATATATATATATATATAATATATTATATATATATATTATATATATATATTATATATATATATATATTATATATATATAGATATATTAGTGAAATCTAAAGTCCATAATGTTTGTTGTAAAGCAAATAGAGAGATTTGATATGTTTCACTAGAGGATTGAAAATCCTAACGCAAAGATGACTTTTAAAATTGACTGTGAACGTTTTGTCTTGGTATGATGTTACATGTTTTTTATTTTTAGTTATGTTTTCATATATTTATAATGTTGTTAGAATGCTTAAAAAATACTTGATGTGAAACTATAATTATGATGTTGTTAAATGTCTGTCCAATTCTCATTAGATCCACTGGCAAATAAGTTATTAATGTGTCTTTGAATAAACCATTATACATTTTACATTAACTTACATTAGAGATAGGGGAGGGGTGTTTGGAATGCGTTTGATTGGGTGCGTGTGGTGGGGGTGGGGGGGTGTATGTTGCGAGGGTGTGTTAATGTGTGATGTATGTGGTGGGCCCTGTAGGTACTTGTCGAAGACTATAATGTGTGTTGGCGTGTGTAATGAGTGGTATATGTGTTATTGTGTGATGTATGTGTTGTGGGCCCTGTGAATGTTTGTCGAAGACCAATTATGACTGTGTGGGTGATGTTCGGTAGGGATGTGTGTGTGTGTGTATGTGTGTGGGGTGTGTGTGTGGTGTGTTGTCATTATTATTGTTAAATAGATTAGTTGGAATTTTTTCTCTCTCTGGTGAAAACAATGTTGCTGCTCCTTTTTACAATTACAGCTTCTACGAACGTCCACAATATGACTTTGATAAATTGCATAATGTTTGCTGGAAACAACCGTTATATTGATTATATACTAATAAGACCAATCTAGACTTTGAAACCTAGTTTTTATGGTGATTAATCGATGAAAACGTAACTGGAATTCATATCTGAATAGTATAAAATCCAAACCAATTTCACGTAATATTTGGCGTAATGAATAAAATAAGTACTTTGTTCCAGAAAGATATTGTTTCGTTATAGTGCACTCAGTTTCTGCGTATATCAAATTACGGCATCCTTGTATTGGGAAATGCTGTAAAAAAATAATAGAAAACAAATATTCAAACTCCCAACATGTTGTAAGAAGTAATATCGTAGGGGCAAGTCGGGTAATGCCGACCCCATTCGAATTGAAGCCCATAAGTCCATGGTAAAACAAGGTTTTGGTTTGGGCCATTTTTTTCTGATTTAATTATTTTAACTTAGCTGGCTGAAATTTGTTCCATACCTATCCAATCATCTACATCCACCAGACTGAGATATTGCCAATATAAATTTTCCACAGATATCTTGCATTACTAAATTGCTTTGTCAAATGGTATAACAAATCAAATATATGTACCTTCTGGAAAAATGATATAGATGAATATTGAGGCATCTCTTTGTAATTGCGTGTCACTGGGCATGTTGTTGGAACTGTTTACAGGTTGCGTGTTTTAAGATAGTGATAATCGCTTACTATGTGTGATATCATCCTAGGTATTCTAGATGTTGAATATTCTAATTATTCATATTCTCTACATGCGAAATAGTTTATTCTATATGGCTAGGTGTAATGATAAAAAACAAAAAATCCAAGAATTGATGGCCGGGGTTCCATTAATGTGATGAAAACATGTAAGAACACTGAAAATATATTGCAACCAAGAATGGCACTTTTAGTGTTGGTACAACGATGGAAGAATGTAAATGCTAATTTTTGGAATTTAATTTGCTACACTGTATATCCATTTCTTTTCTTGTTTGTATATTATGTGATTAGTGTTTATTTTGTATGGATGCAATAAAAGGCTAAGCCATTTGGCTTGGCACAGAGACAAAACAAGGTTTGGTAAAGATAACCATATCAATAAAACGTGTAAGCGACTCTAACTACACAAAACTAAACGGCTAATGCCGAACGGTTTTTTTCAATGGCAGCCACTTGGGACAAAATAGCCAATTTTTGTTTCTGCACATAAAGTTATGATAATAATTGTATATTTGAAAAGCTCGATGAGAATGTCAAATTATGTAGATGAGTTGGACACAACCTATAGTGGTTGCCATGAAAAATGGGTCATGCGAGATATACCCCAAAACCAGGTGTGTATTGTATGCTCGTTACTTTCATAAACTTCATCATGACGTGTCCCCACCCTGTTGTAGTGTTTTTATTGTGGAGGAAACCTAGTCCTATTATTAAACTATTAACCCCCTTTCTTCCCTCTTTGTAGATGTGATATGTCACCCAGAAATAGATGTTCCGAATATTCATTTTAACTAAAAGTGTTTGTTGTACTTCTCGCGAAGAATGTGCAAGCTTCCATATTGGCAGTTTACAGTTGAATTAAGTCCAAAGGCAGGTAACACCCAAGGGTTTGTAACACAGTCTCCCTCCTGTTCGCATATAAGCAATCGCTTGCGTTTGGGAGTACCCCGCGTTCGTGATTACCCGACTCTCCCCTATATCAGTCATGGAACTGGACACCCATTTTGTAAGCATAATATTTAAATGAATATTGACAGCTATAATCAGAATTGGTGTTTTATGTACAAATATTCAAACAGGGTTGTACCTAATTCCAGTTGCTAATTTCTTAGAAGAATTATATACATAACTATCACACAAGATTTTTAGTAACTATAATTATACTAGACGCAAAAAGTACTTTTATAATCACTCTGTAAGAACATTTGGATTTTTATTACACCTCATGAATATTCATAAACAAAATAATTGCCATTTCATTGGCTGATTTCTATTACGCGTGCTATTCCATAGGGAAACAGACTGGACCATTTCCTTACAACCTCGTTCCCAGAGTAACGGTGAAGTGTAATAATACAAATACTAAATGGTTTATATCGGGGAAATAGGGCACACTATTTTCCTTAGTACATGCTAAGGGGCATATCACCCCCTCCCCTTCGAGTTCGGGTAACTTCAGCGAAAATATTTTGCCCTAGCATTTCCCTCCTAACCATGGATACTTTGCTTTGGAATCCCTTCGCAAAGCATTAAACCAATTCGATCAGGCACTTTGAATTAAAGCAATAATGGCACGTTTTTGAAGAGCGCCCCCAATTTTCAAAAGTTGATATTTGGCACAGTTACGTTGGTAATTGTCAGGAAACTATACCTGCGAACGAGGAAATGCTAAGAAGAAAGGGTATTTCTAATAAAATAAACCGATTTGTATTAGAATGGGACGATCCCAGATGGACTTTAACGGAAGAGCTGGAACGGCACGTTATGTCACGTCCATGATGAAATAGTGCCACTGAGAAGATAACTCTACTTGACTTGCATGAACCAATAAAACCAAAACTAATGATGAGCGTAGACACGTACATGGCGCTAATTTCACGGCTATTTCACATTGGAAGCCGTTTCCAGCAGCCGTTGAATTATAATTATCGGGATCCCGATAATAATTATTCTAATTACAAATATGCAACCGTGTAAAAATTCTCAATTTTTTAAAAAATTGGGGCAGGCGCTCTTCAAAAAATGTGCTAATATGCTTAAATACAAGCATCAGTTAAGAAGTTTATAAATTAAGTTTTAATTGGAAATTGAGCACTGTATGTATCGTGTGATGGTGCCGTTGTGGTAAAATTTGATTGTTGACATCGATATTGTTTTTTTTTGTCAGCCTTCTTTGGGATCGCTGTCGGTCGTGTACATCGTTTCTTGCCTTTGGCGATGACCGTTTGAGCGCCATCATTGAGCTCAGAGATGGTCACTCTGGTAAAAATCTTGTATAATAGAATGTAAAATCTTGGTATAATGTTACTGTTAATGGTCGCTTCTGACCTTATTGACCTTTTGATCAGTCCTCCGTAAACGTTAGTCTTACTCGTATTTTTAACTGTATATTGTTTACTGTATATTTGTTATTTTTATGGTTAATGGAAATAAAAAAATAGGAATATAAAGAAGATAAATTTTCCATCAAATTGTTGTTTTTTTTTTTGCATAATACATAATGCTTGCCACATTACTAACCCTCTGCGTGAAATAGCTTATATATGTCAAATCGATTCTTCATACGAACTTGCAACATTGTATAAAATTTTGGACCCGACAAACACGAAAGTTTTCTGTACACAGTATCCTACACGGTACTTATAACGTACACATGAAGGTTACTCTTCTCAGAACAGAAAAAAAAAAATCTCAGACTTAAGGGTTGAGCAGATTAAGAACGTCTTTTTTAATGTCATTTTTGACTATTTTAAATTAAGTACTGAAATCCGGAATCTACCTTTAAGTGGTGCTGAATTTAAAGCAAAACAGCACATTTTTGAAGAGGCCCCAATTTCAAAATGTGATATTTTTACATTTATGTGGTAATTGTCCTAAGAAGAAACTATACCATCGAACGAGAATGCTAAGAAATACGTATTTATCATAAAATAAGCGATTTTGTTAATGAAAATTGGGACCCATATTGTACTTAACGCAGAGCTGGGGAAATGTTGAGTTTATGTCCTGTTATACATGATAAAAATATTGCCACTCAAGAAATACCTCTAACTTGACTTGCCTGAACCAATAAAACAAAAATGAAAACAAAGTGATTTGTATAAAAATTATGCTTATATTTCAATAGAGAAAAATATAGCTGAATTAATATTTGCTCCTGTAGTAAAGTTAGAAAATTCACATTTTTTTTTTTTACCCAAAGAAACAATTCAGCTTAATCCTTTCACTGGGGATATTTCTGATTGAAAGCTTTATATTAGTGCCAAAAATTAGATATGGGACACCTGTTATGTGAAAAATTCTACCTGTTGCACCTTTTAATGCTTGGGCTATCGACAAAACACTTTTAATCTAGGTGGTATTATGTATAATTTCCACACTGAATGATCGTAATAGCAATTCAGGAAACAAGTAAGCTTGATCAGAAATTCCACAGGATGCGCCCTCATTTATGTCACTATAAATGCATTTTTCTTCCTCGAGTCATTGACGTCAGTGTGAAATGAAATAGATGCAGCGTTGAATCGCGAGTGCCGATTCAAAACATGGAGTACGCACCGCGCGTGTATAAAATCTGTGCGAAAGTACGCGCAAAAACAACGTTGGGAACGGCGTTGACATCACTGACTCGAGGAGGTAAAGGAAGTCAGTATAGAGATGATTATTAAAGTTGGCGGTACGGGTACCGGTGTGTTTGAAAGCAGATATAGTCCGGAGGTAGGAGCCACGTCGGGGCTCCATAGACGATACGGAATTAAATAAAGCGTGAAA